>VZRX01018635.1:64535-82395 GCA_013398075.1 Notiomystis cincta | reverse complement strand
TCCTGGCCAGCAGCATGTCCATCTCCAGAGCCATCAGCCATGGGCTCTGCTGGACATGGTGGAAGCTTCCAGCAGCTTCTCACAGGAGCCATCTCTGTGGCCCTCCTGCTACCAGAAACTGAGCCAGGGCAAACCAACACAGGTATTAGGAAGATTACCTAGATTACATAAAAGGAATGTTCTCTGTTGTAATTAGATTCTAAATAGCTATATTAAGTCTCATTTTCAAAAATAGATTATAAGCTTCCAGTGCTCCAGACAGTCATGTCATTTGTTGATTCACATGGAGAGTATTAGTGAAACAAATAGAACTTTTTTTTTTTTTTTTAAGTATTTGTGGAAACAAGTCCTAAATTTGTAGCCAGTCTGTCCTGTATGTTTTCTGTCCAAAACAAAAATCTCTCTGCTTGAATTGTGGGTCACAGTCCTCCTTGGGGTGTCCCTAGGTGGATGGGGTTCACTCACAGACCACAAGTTCCCTCAAGTGGCTGCAAAAAAGTAAAAACTTCTATTTTTGGAGGTGTCTTACAAAAGTAAGCTTTCCTTCAGAAAGTTTCTATGAGTAAATTTAATTTTCAGGTTAAGATATGATGCATACAATGTCTGTGTTTTTAATTTTGAACTGCATATTTTAACTGTGAAGTTTCTAGTCTTGAAAACTGGAAAAGGCAAATATAATTATTACTGGAACTGAAGATTAAATTCAAAATCATTTCATGCTTAATTATAATTTCAATGTCAGTGTTGATAGTTTTTGTTTAATTATAATTCTTAAATATGCTCAGTTATAGTCTTAATGGATTCCTAAAGTAGATAAAAAAATTAAGTAGAAGCCTCCCTGAATTTTATGAGTTATAGTATCTCCTTGTATTATTAAGGAGATTATTGTTAGTTCTGTAGTGTGGAGCCATTTGACAGTGAGAATTCATTGTTACTATCTCTGTTTAGTTTAACACCCACATATTTAAGGTGATTGTTGAGACATTTGAGGCATAAATGAGGGCAGAACACTTATCACAGTAAGCTACAAGTCCTTGTTGGAGGATAAAGTGTGCTTATTATCTTCATGTGGAAGGTCAACAGAAACAAACTGTACCGTGCTTGGAGCACAGTGAACTTTTGTCTGCCGTGTTTTGAAGCTGCTGAGAGCGTTAGCTCTTGGTTGTTTAGATAAGTTTACTTGGTCGTTAGACAAACATTTGCTGCTTGTTCCTTTAATTTTTTTTCCCTAAAATTAGACTAGTCATCTGAAGGTAGTCACTTGAAAGGATTACAGGAAGAAATTCTCTCCCTGTTCTTCCATACCATTGAGTGGTTGTAGTGACAAAAATAAGACTGACTATTTCTTCTTTAAACTGTTAATTTTAAACTACGTTTTGTTTTCATATTTTCTTTTGATAATAATTGATCCTGAGCAGTAAGCTGGTGGTTGCTTTGGCACAAAACTTGAGACGGTCTTTATTTTCTGAATCTATTCCTAGTCTGTTTATAAACAGCTTTTCTTAGGAGGCAAGTACAGGTTGCCTCTTATGAAAACTATGTTGATTATTTATTGTCTGATAGAATAGTGATGAAGATCAGCATGCCAAAAAAATAGCATTCTTTTCCATATTTGAATGCTTGATCATAATAGTCTCTACAGTAAAGACTTACATGGTAGCATCTAATGGCATTAAACATTTCAGAGCATTTTTTTTTTGTGTATGCCCTATAAGTGCACACTCGAAGAGAAACAAAAAGTAGAGCTTAATTTAGCAAATTACAGCAGAAGAAATATAGAGATTTTTTTAAAAAATGTAATGTTGTTATATTCTTGCCTTTTTTTGAGGCAAGTTATAAAGAACACATTTTGAAATTACTGTAACAAGATGTTTATTCAGTATGGTAATAATAAGTGTATCTTCCCATTTGCAGGCTATAATTACAGTAACATTTGAAGTTCCAGGAAATATAAAAGAAGAGAACTTAAATCTCTTTATTCAGGTAAGTAATAGATCACTGTCAACTCAAAAATCATTGTGGCTTTTTATAGAAATTCATCCCATACCATTTTGTTTATGGAAACAACTTTTCTTTTCATAGAATCTTCTATGGGAGAAGAATGTGAAAGATAAGACTGGGTGCACCATGGATGTCATAAGACTGAAGGTTAGTCAGAAATTACCAGCTTCTTTGTTTTGTGCTTTTCATCTTTACACCTAAAAAACTGCAGTCTGCTGTCAGTTACAGACCTATCAAAGATGCTGCTGGATCACTGTAGCAGAGCAGATGAAATGGAGAGAAGCAAGTTGTCGTTCCATGAACAACTCAGAAAGAGCTGTCAGAGGAGAAAACATTGATGCTACTTGTTTTGAATGGGGAGGGCAGATGTACAGTCCCCAAACATCAGTGGCAGGGTTAAAATTCAAGCCATAGTTAAATCACTTTTCACTTCCCACCTCTGTTGCTTTGAAAGATAACATCCATCTCACATATCTACAGTTGGGATACCACAGATTGGATCCTGGAGATTGCTAGGTGTATTGTTTCCATAACATGCAGAAATTCAATTTAGCATAACATAGGAATGCAATAATAGTTGTGGTCTACAATTAACAACTTTTTACAGTATTGTTAAGCTTTAGTTTTAAAAATGCAGCTCATAAGCATTCATGTCCACTCATGGACACTTCGTATGTTTTTCAGTTGCCTGGTTTTGAGAGGAGTAGAAGTGAAATTCAGGATTTATTTTCATTTACCTTATACCAAGCAACCAAGTAAATAATGAAAAAATGAGAATCCAGTCAGTCATTTGGCAGGCTGTAAGAAATATAAGGAAGTAAAGCTCTGATTTGTTTCCTGAGAACACTTATACATCACAGATAGCAACATAATTATTCTAATTTTGTTGGAAGGAAAGTTGTTATCTTGCTTTTTCAGCAATAAAATTAGAAATCCTTGTCTTCCCCTTCCTGACAAATAGAAGAAAGTAGTCGGGTGTATCTGAAGGTACCTGAAAAGCAGTAATTCCATGCACAAGTACGTTTTTGTTGTATTGAGCATTGGAATCAAACTAATCCCTTATAAGATGTGAGGCCTGTAATGTGTGCCCTCAGTCACAGACAAATACACCAAAGCAAATGAACCCCAGGCAACTAATTAGAGAACAGATTCCAAAGTTTGTTGTTTTTATATTTATATTTTATCTGCAGTCATAACCCTTTTGGCAGTAATAGTCATAGAATTCCAACTAACAGGTCAAATGAAGACCTATTTTTTAAAATATTTTAAACTCTTTCTTTCTTTAGGGAAGTATAAGACATACTGTACAGAATGTGTTCCACTAAAATATTTTAGAACGCTGTACTATGAAGTGATGAAAACTGTTTTAGTAGAGCTTTTGATATGTGGGTTAACGGACTCACTCTGATAGTAATCCCTTCTCATTCTGTTGCTAGTTGTTTTACTTCACAGATGTTTGTTCTTCCTCCAGTATTCAGAGATTTTGTTTCAGAAAAGTAAATATGCTGAGCGTAAGAGGTTAATTGGACTAATCTGAAATCAAACATTTTTGTTCATTTTACATAATTTTGTTGGCAGGCAGGCTTTCATGGACTTCTGTGTCAAACACCATATATGGATTCAAAGAGGCATAGTAGATGACATTTAATTTTTGCTTGAGCAGGCTAGGTACTGACAAATGAGGAACAGAAGGCAAAGTATGGTAAAGTGTAATTCTTAGCCTTTAACAAAATAAGGAGATGTGAAAATGGATGAGTAGAAGTGATGATAATATATGTCTATTTTGACTAACAAGGGCATAGTTGCCAGAAATACTATTCTCTGCTTGAACTAGTTTGAAAGTTTTGTTTCCCCTCTTACATATTTTGTTTTTAAAGTTTCATTTATATACCCTAACAGTTATTTTTCTGATAAGGGACTGGTATCTATTCAAGGCAAATCTCATCAAGTGATAGTCCAAGGTGTCCATGAGCTCTATGACCTAGAAGAGACTTCAGTAGCCTGGAAAGAAGATGAAAAGAGAACAAACAGACTGGTGCTGATTGGTAAGAGGAAATTACACATCTCCTGTGTTTTTCACAGACAGTCCTCTGATTTGGCCAGTGAAAAGCAATTAGGCTAAACTGGCCAGACTAAGTGCAGTGAGTGTAACCTTCAGCATAACCTTCTGTCAAAGGTTTATCCAGCAAAACTTCCTGTGGTTCAAAATTGCACTATCTACGCTATTAGTGCCACCAAAATAAAATAAGGTATTACATTTTCATAAATTGTGTTGGTATATTTAATCTTGTTTTTAAAATCTATAATTATACATTGGGTGATGGGAATAGTTTGAATGTTTGATCAAATATTCAGTAACTGCAAGGAAGGTTATTATAGCCATTAAAGTGTTTAAAATCAGTTTTGTTTCTGAAAAGCTTGCAGTGTTGAGGTTTTATGTTTCTATTTTCTATTTATTTCTATTTGTTGTGCAGAGTTTTATGACCAAAAAAATCTAGTTTTTCCCCTTTCCCTTACTTGTTCAACTTGAAGGCTGTTGCTGTTGTTGCTTTAATTTCAATATCACTATTCTCACGCATAGATACAATAAATATTTTCTTAGCTGAGAAGAAGCTACTTGTATGTGTGTTTTTGTAATGCACTGTAAATTACAGGTAGATATTTTATTTCTCTTTACAGGCAGGAACTTGGACAAGGAGACCATCAAAGAAGTATTCATAGCCACTGTGAGAGAACGAGGAAACAGTTGACATCAAACTATAAAGAAGATTAAATATGTGTTTTAATCCTGCAAAGTTTCTATGACAGAAAAGACTGAATGGCATGGACTATAGTATTTTCTCTATTCTTTTGCAGTTTATGCAACAGTTAAACCCTGAAGTCTTCCTAAGAATTCCAGCTGACCTACTGCTTAAATATTAGCTCTTACAGTCTAGAATCAAACACAATTCTCCTAGTTTGGATTTGGCTGAGGCTGTGTCAGCAACATCATGTACCTGTGCAGAAATGCAGATAGGCAAAAGGCTGTTATGTTCTACATGAAGCTTTACTGTAGGGATATGGGAAGCGTGTTCAAAGCCTTGTGCTTTCTCTTGTTAACTCTCTTCCACTGGGAATGAAGCAATAGTGATTATTGCCAGTGATGTAATCGCAGTACAAAATGTTTAGTGTTTACTATTAAACTGTCTTCCATCTCTTTCCACTTGCTTTGTGATTTTTGAACATATGCACCTGTCCCAGGTACTGCTAAACCTGTTGTATAATGAAACTAAAAACAGGCAGGTAGCAGAGGCACAAGATAACATGGAGTAAATGCTGTTTACATAAAGGCTGTGAATGCAGTGTTTGGTCACATAGTCAACAGTTTGAAAGATGTAGCTGAACTCTTAGATTTTCTAGAGTCATCACCCTGCCAGTTCAGGGTTTGGGGAACTGGGGGCTGCACATTTCCACTGTGTTCAGGCTGCCCTGCATGACTTCCTACGGGGTTCTGTGACACTGCTTTGAAAACCTAGTCTGAAGCTTTTATCTCTCTACTCATTACAGTTTAGAGTTGAACTTCCTGCCCTGTACATTCTCCAGTACTCTTTGTTCACCTCTTAGCTTTACAGGGATATTTTGACTACAGCTGGGTGAAAGCAAAATGAGTGAAGGCAAGAAGATAATGTAGAATTAAAAATGTTTACAAACAAAATTCTAGGACAGGCAGTTCTGAAGGATGGACTTTTAGCTACAGTGCTTGCTGGATGCTTGGTGATGTGTCTTAATAAGTAGAAATTTGTTTATTTCTTTTCAGTAGTAGGAGTGTGTTACTTGTCTCACNATCTCATCCTACACAGAATAGCAGCTTGTTACCACTAGCTGTAAAAAATATGGTTGTAACATCCAAGGATAAAAAAGTAGAACAAATTAGCGATTTACACCTGGCCAGTTTGCTGTCACAAACTGAAGAACTCGGAGCGACAGGCAGGTTGGGAAAAGACTGGCCAGACCAGTTGTGGCAAACCTCAGCCCCCAGGTGCTGCAAAGGCAGAGGCAGTGGCATCCTGCAGGACGACAAGGCTGCGTCCCCATCCCAAAGCCCTACACGTAGTGCTCTGCTCTTCCAGCCGTGTACGTGCAGGCAAAGGGAACAAAGAGGAATTCCAAGCCTGGCTGTGGCCAGCAACTTCACAGAGACACCTGCTCAAGGCATCAGGGCTCCAGTGCACCTTGGCCTCAGTCCTGCATACACAACATCCACAGGAATTTTCAGAAAAGAATGCAGCTGTAACAGACCAAGCATCAAGCAGTCTAGGATGTGTATTGCCCATTAAGAAACGAGTAAAACACTTGTAACTTGCATTTATTTCAAAACATCAGTCTAAAGTGTGGTTTTATTGGACTGCTTCTGGTCTTTGAGCATAATGGAGATCCTACTGTCCTCGCTCAGCTAGTCTTGAAATACCTACTAATTTCGCATTGCTCTCTTAATAGGATCCAAATCTGTTGCATCTCTTTCAGTTTAATAATTTCAATCTACAAGCACAGCTGATTTGTTATTTGCTTTCTTTATTACTTTCTCTGTATTGTTCTTGAAACTTTCAAGCTTCTTTTTAATCGGAATGAGCAGCTAATAACGATCTTATACTGTTAAAATTGGTATTTTTTTATAATTTCACTTAAATGCAACAGACAAGACTACATTTCTCTGTCATGACCAGTGCAGAATTTTGTTTTAAATCATAAGAAGTTGCTCAGAATCACAGCATTGACTCTCACCTTATGGACAAAGTTTATTAAAAACACCTACATATACATTGCAATTGCCTGATAACAACATATAACAACATAATGCCATTCTAATGTTATAATAAGATGAAAGGGCCTGGTTGTTGTAAACTGATAAGGCTGCTATCAGTATACTGGGGGCTACCTGAGCAAAGGCTTGACATTCCTATGACAATTAAGCTGTACTTTCCAGGAGGTTTCAATCATAACNTAAAAAAAAAAAAAAAAAGAGGGCCATTCCCTTATCAGCAGTCTTAAATTTTTTCACTTTACTTCTACTAGAATATATGAGTTTGAAATTTGTTTTCAAAAGAGCTGAGGATGGAGACACTTATTAATCTTTCACTGCCAGGAACTGGTGTCTCAATTGATTAAAATATTTTAAATCATGTATCTTAGCTAAGATAGGGCTCTTTATTCTCCCAGTAGATACATCAGCAGGCATGACTTCATTCCTCATATCAGAAATAGTTTTAGATAGCTTAAAGTATTTTTCAGAACTTAATTTTTTCTCTAAAGCAAAGTATAAAGACAGAATAATTTGTACACAATGTTGCTTTCTGTTTAGCAGACCTTGGCATCTGGGTGAACTAGGTGTATTGCTGAGTGATACTGTGACTGTTTCCCTTAGCAATTACAACTCTTCATTTTTAAAACTAGTGCTCACACTGTTTTGGGCTGCATAAATAACACACAGGCCTGCATGAAAATTGCATCAAATGATTGCCATCACTGTTACTGAGTAGTAAGATCATGTAAATTTAAATTAGTGGATAATATAGTTATTATTTTTGCTGCTTTTGCTTCCATTTATCACAGGAAAAGTGATCAAAATACATCTTATCTTATAAATGGCTCATGTAATGGAAGAACTCTGTTCTTTTTAGAGAGATTAATCTCTGAAGTGCTACTTTGATTTTTTTGATTTGAAAAAAAGTTCAGAGACCTAAGAAGAAGAGGTTCAACCACAAAGCATAGAGGAAAAAGCCATGGATGGCTTACACACAGTCATATTTTAGATGCTTATTTTTTAATATTTGTTCACCCACCACACACTCCATCACACTCTAAAATTTCCATGATGACTGTGGTTTTTTGTTGCTGTAGAGGGGTGCAGCTGGAAGTACCTGCTCTGCCCTCTGTATAGCCCACGTTGATACTACTTAACCTTTCTTGCTGTGACTTTCCCAGCACTGCTCGCCATGCCAGTGTCAGAGAAGCTCTAGTCAGTATGCACATCTTTGTCTCTGCTGGTCTTCTGTAAGCTGCCTGCATACTTCAGGGGATCCTCTGGCATGGAGAGCAGGCAGCTCCTGGACAGGGTGGGAGTTTGTACTGCTGTGCCCTTGCTGGCTGTCAGGATGCCCCAGTGCTTTGTCCTCTACTCTGTTCACTCATAATGGCACTGGTAACATGCCAAGGGCCTTGTCTCGATCCTCGTCTCCCAGGAAGACCACTGGTTCCTTTCCTTGGGTATTTATTTAAACAACTTTTTCTGGTCTGTTCTTACATGCCCAAATGGGGTGCTGTGCCTGGTCTTTGCTCACACCAGAACAAAAAGAGGAGGAAAGGTAATGACAGGTCTGTAAAAGCTGCCTGTAGTGAAATAAATTACTGTAATACTGGGAGCTATGTCAAGGATGGCCTTCTCCAAGGAACTAGAATTGGGCTGAAGTGAGGTTGTGGAGCAGGGTGAAAGGGACAGGCACCACTCAGCTCTGTCTTGGGGTTGTGGCATGGATGGTGGGGCAGCCAGGGGATGCTCAGGTTGGGTGAGGAGGGATCTGGTAAAGAAAAGCATTAGCAGTTCTCCCTGTGCAGGTCCCAACGGGGCACAGCCACACCTTCTCTGAAGAAATGATGGCCATTAGACCTGTGCTTACTTGCCAGCCAGGTAACTCCCACTAAAGGTGCTTCAGTCCCTCCACCAAGAGACACAAAGCACTTGCCAACAAACCCCACACATTCTGCTCCCTAGCAGAGGCAGAGGACGTTCTGTCCTAGAGGCAAATTGCAATGGTTTGATCACTTCTGTGCCTTCATATCAAACATCTACAGAAACAGACTTTCCAAAGCAGCATTTTTCTCCACAGTGTGCTGCTTTCCACATTTCTATGAGCTCTATTAAACTTGAAACTAACAAAAATCATATCCTTGCACTCTTGTGCCATTTGTTTATATCATCTGTTGAGTTTAATCTTCAGGAATTACCCAGGAAGATGAATGGATGATCATGGTTTAATTTATTATGCCCTTTAAAATTTAGTCAGTTCTGAATTCGGTAGTATTTTACTAGATTCTTAATTTAATCCTTATGTATAACCTCCTGCCTGCTGGAGCAGGTTGTTGTCCATGTTCCATCCCAACTCCTGCAGGCAGGATGTGGCCTGAGGAAACAGGATGGATGGGGTTGGGGTCCCAGCTACCTGCTGTCCTCGTGAGCCACCCTGTTTCTCTGCTGCTGTCATCAGCCCAGGTGCCCTGCAGAGCCCACAGCAACAGCATCTGCCTCTCCTTGTGAGGCATTTCCTCTGCTACCAGGAGCATTGGCCCAGACAGTGCCTCTCTCAGTCCACATCAGCTTTTTTTGTGTTTGCAACCATGTTTTGCTCATCCTGCACTGCTCTGCAGCTTCACATTGCATCTCAATTTGTTATATAAATTATATATACATTANACTCGGAGCGACAGGCAGGTTGGGAAAAGACTGGCCAGACCAGTTGTGGCAAACCTCAGCCCCCAGGTGCTGCAAAGGCAGAGGCAGTGGCATCCTGCAGGACGACAAGGCTGCGTCCCCATCCCAAAGCCCTACACGTAGTGCTCTGCTCTTCCAGCCGTGTACGTGCAGGCAAAGGGAACAAAGAGGAATTCCAAGCCTGGCTGTGGCCAGCAACTTCACAGAGACACCTGCTCAAGGCATCAGGGCTCCAGTGCACCTTGGCCTCAGTCCTGCATACACAACATCCACAGGAATTTTCAGAAAAGAATGCAGCTGTAACAGACCAAGCATCAAGCAGTCTAGGATGTGTATTGCCCATTAAGAAACGAGTAAAACACTTGTAACTTGCATTTATTTCAAAACATCAGTCTAAAGTGTGGTTTTATTGGACTGCTTCTGGTCTTTGAGCATAATGGAGATCCTACTGTCCTCGCTCAGCTAGTCTTGAAATACCTACTAATTTCGCATTGCTCTCTTAATAGGATCCAAATCTGTTGCATCTCTTTCAGTTTAATAATTTCAATCTACAAGCACAGCTGATTTGTTATTTGCTTTCTTTATTACTTTCTCTGTATTGTTCTTGAAACTTTCAAGCTTCTTTTTAATCGGAATGAGCAGCTAATAACGATCTTATACTGTTAAAATTGGTATTTTTTTATAATTTCACTTAAATGCAACAGACAAGACTACATTTCTCTGTCATGACCAGTGCAGAATTTTGTTTTAAATCATAAGAAGTTGCTCAGAATCACAGCATTGACTCTCACCTTATGGACAAAGTTTATTAAAAACACCTACATATACATTGCAATTGCCTGATAACAACATATAACAACATAATGCCATTCTAATGTTATAATAAGATGAAAGGGCCTGGTTGTTGTAAACTGATAAGGCTGCTATCAGTATACTGGGGGCTACCTGAGCAAAGGCTTGACATTCCTATGACAATTAAGCTGTACTTTCCAGGAGGTTTCAATCATAACCATGGAATCATAGAACCATAAAATAGTTTGGTTTGGATGGGACCTTTAAATGTCATGTAGTCCAACCCCCTGCACTAAGCAGGGACCTCTTCAACTGGATCAGGGACATCTTCAACTAGCTTATAAATTACAGACTGAATAAACAAAACTTCTTATATCACAGTGGTTTTGTTCTTTGTAAATGTTCTGAAAACATGCCTGTGGGATCAGCATCTGCCTTAGAGGAATTGGAGGAAGGTGAGTAAAAATGAAAACCAACACAGTTGCTGGAGCTCTGGTTTGCAAACAGGAATATCAGAAAGTCATGTATCTCAGAGGGTAACTCAAAGGTAAGACTGTAAAGCATCATGTCACTTGAGCTGAAATAATGACTTTACTATCCAATAAATAAGCAAATTTTACTTGGTGAAGAACTCTGCTGTTGCTCCCAGGGGAAACCGAATTTGTTCCAAAAGAGGATTTATCCGGGCTCTTCCATTTCTTTGTTTTTGCCTTATAGTAGGCGATCTGCTCAAAGGTAGGAAAATGCCACATTGAACGAGTATTTGGTGTCATCTAGCGGTAACATTTGTTTCAGCAACTTTGTTAGCTGTTCAGCCATGAAGATGTAGTCTTCTAGGACTAGCTGCAAGACCGAATTCTAGTTGAAAGATTGAATTATGATATCAAAAGTGCCTGAGAAGGTAAGTTTTAGCTTTTCTGCCCCACCACCATAGGAAGAGGGATAACTTTAATTATGTTCTTCAAAAAGAGTGGTCAGAGTGAAAAGTGTTGTCTTCATGACATATTTGTAGTTTGGTGGGGATTTTTTTTTTAACCTCTGCCCATCCCCCTGGTATTCCTGATGCTACAGGATGGACAGTTTTGCTGATTAATTATATGGCCATGAAAGTGACTGGATGGGAATTGGCATCATTGACATAATCTGGTTGAAAGTAAAACCTGACAGGCAAAGGTCAACAAGAGCAAGCCAAGCGAACACCCTTGGTTAAACAGGTAGATGAAAATAGTCCCTCACTTCTGTGCAAGAGGAGCATCCTGGGAAAAAGAACTGGTGATTCTAAGTCAGCATGTTACTTCTCTAAAAGCATTGTGGTCTAAATAAGACAGACTTGTTCAAACCAGTTCAATGACAGATCCATTTTTGCAGTGGTAGGCTCCAGAACCAGATGAAAGGTCAGCAAAACCAAGAATGAAAGACACACCAAAAGAGAAAGGCTAATTTGTCTGACAACAATTTTCCAAAGGTGTACATACAAAAGGCTATCCTGAACTAAGCACCCTTCCTGGCTTGCAGGTCATGAGAAGTGAGAGCAAATTCTTCAGAGATGAGCCACAAGTTTTGGTAGGTTACATAAGAGAAAAACAAATCAGACTTCGGCTGTGGACAGAGCTCTGCAGAGGCTGACGGAGCAGAAGGAGGCGCTGCTCGACCACTTTCCACACCTCACAGTGGCACCTGCAGTCACGCAGGATCCCCAGCTGCCAGCCAGGACTTGGACCCAAATCTCTTAAGGTATCTTGAAATTATATCTTTGACTCGTTTTCTATGATTTTCCCATGGACCTTAGTCACAGGTTTCTTCTGGATTATTTTTATAATTTTAAAGAACTGTTCATATGTCTGCCTAGCCCTCCAGAAGAAACAGTCACTTGAATATGGAAAGGCTGTTCAGCAGACATGGTATGTTGCTGTGAGAAATGTTCTTCCTTTCATCAGCTATTGTCAGAAGACAAAACAAGTTCCCTGGCAAAATCAAATCATCAGGTAGAATTAGGCTATGTATGCTGAAAAATTACTTCACCCTTGACATGAGAGAGAGAAGAATTCTTAGAAAGAGAAAAATCTCAAGTGCTTTGTCCAACAGTATTCCTTTAAATGGCAGAGTCAGACAGAGCTGGCATGGTGAAGTTAACTATTTATTTTCCAGTGGGTGCAAAAAAACCCAAAGCAAACCGTTAAGCAACTATGCAAAGTGATCAATACTATGACATTGGCATTTTTATTGAGGAATCACTGGAATTCTGTCTGGGTTTTTAATCCTTAGGTCTCAAAGTGCTTTCTAGAAGGCCAGTGAATTTGTTGAACTGAGACTTAAACATATTGTGTCTTTCCCAAAAACTCAGAAATAAAGCTGCTATTAAAATCCTCCTCAATTTGAAAGAGCTGTTTTTCTATGCTGCTTTATTCTTCCTTTTTTGTTTGTTTTTGTTTCAGTATTTGTGTTCCTGAGTAGTTTTAGCTTTGCGTTCTTGTCAGAGATTCTAAGACTCAGAGCAGAGTGATGGCATTTTGCTTTTATTACCTTGCTTTATTGTTGTAGAAGGCCAACATACATAAGGCACAGAATCCCTGTACCAATCATTATGCTGTGACTGTGTTCCTTCCTTCAAATATGTTGGTGAAGAGGTGTTGTGGAAACATTTCTTTCTCTGTGTTTTTAAAATTTTCATATGCTTTGAGTTAACGTTAAAAATCATGGCCTTTTAAGATGGATGAGAAATAGATCTCTAAGATAAATTCAGTCTCTCTTTCATGTACTAATCTGTTAGTACAGCAAGAAAACCAGCAGTATTTCTGCAACCTTTACTACTCCTGGGCTAGGAGATAGATAGGCAGGATAAATTGGAGAATGCATGTCCCATTTCTGTATTTTCACTGCCAAGCTCCCAGCACCAAACCATTGTGTCTCAGCTGAGGTTTTCATTTTGCTCAGGAATTCCACCACTGAGAAGGATGGACACACAAAGAGAATGTGCCTGCTTGTAAGGAGAGGACTTTAGACCCTGAAGTAATTCGTTTGCCAGGAACCCACAGTGCACAAGTGGGTGATGATGTGAAAGAGTCCATTCAGTTGGCAGGATCTGTAAGGTGTAGAACACTGTAGAACATGATGTCACCTGAGCATTACAGCCTGGAGGGCCTTGCTGTATGTCACTCTCATTGGATGCAGTGGCAGTACCTATTTCTTGCACTCTGAAAATCAGGCTGGGAATCTGCAGGTCTGCAGCAGTAGGAATAGTTTGGAAGCTGTATTTTATTCTTTGCATATTGTGTGCTGGAATGACAATCATATGGACAAATTTTCCACTCTTAACTGGTGACATTATTGGTAAATAACCATAAAGGGAAGCAGAAGGCTTCCAGAGTGTATATGAAATAAGTTCCTGCTAAATCAGGCCGTGACAACACGGTGCTTACTTGGCAGTACAAACAGCTTGTTAAACAGAACATATCTATCTCCATCACACAGTCCAGCAAGATTGTGCTGACTGCACACTTAATTTTACATGAAGTAAGATTAACTAACCTATTTTCAGTTTAGAAAGAGAATATCACTCACTTGAGAGTGGGCAAAACTATTTGAATAAACTTTCTGCATCCTTCAGACATTTTGGAGGATGTTCCTTTTATAACAGTTGCTTTCTCTGTTAGGTTAATGATTGAAGAATGCCCTGGTTCCTTTTCTCAATCATTTTCTTCCTTCCTGTTTCTCCTGATTAGATGGATAGTAACAGGCAATTTGTAAGTCAGACCTGACTTACACAACATCATAAGTTGCTGGCATAGCAGTAAATCAGTTATCAATTATGAGAAATATGTTTTCAGGGAATTTTTCCTGCTTGAGCTTCGTAAATCAATTTTCATGTAAGTTTGTATGAAAACATTCCTTAAAACAATCACCCTGTTTCACAGTAATTACAGATTTGCAGCTGTAATGAAATATAGCCTTTCTGGGGATTAAGTAAAATTTCCAGAAAAGAACTTGATGGATATCCATGAGATCATAAATTCTACTTCTCAATAAAACTCTGCAACAAGGGAACTAACATTCCCATAAGAATATAAAATACGATTTCTCTGCCTTTTCTAACATAATAGAAATGCTCACATAGAATAACTTTGTGAACTGAAAGACAAGACAGATAAAGTCAGTCAAAATACCCACCAATTCTTCAATTTTATTTTCTCCTTTAACTTAACTCCTAGGTAATTTACATTTTGAAACAAAATCATTGCAATTTAAAGAAAGCAAAGTAGAAAATGCCTCATTTGGAAGCACTGGGATTTAAAAGTTTCAATAGCTCCTGTTAACAACTTACAAGACGTGCATACCATTCTTCATATGAAAACTGCACTTTGAGAGGAACTGGAGTATCCAGCTCAGTGGCAGAATGAGAATTTGAACTTCAAATCATGTGGAATGGCTGAATTAATTTGGAGTATCCACATTTCTATCTCGAGCACATATTGCAGGAAACAACTGTAAAAATATGTTTCCATCTAAAACTCAGGTATTATACTAGTGATGAACTGGGAGCTGAAAGGCAAAACTCACTTAGTTAATGGCACTGGTTCAGATCCCCTGCAACATTTGCAGGTCAACACAAAATATGTTTCCTTAACAGAAAGGAAGTGTCAGGTCCACGGCAATTTCCTGTACACTGGCATCAAACCAGAACTGGGCTGGGCTTCCACAATTTACCTGCAAGAAAATCCATTAGTAGCTTCTGCCTTCTTGCAGAGGGGACACTTCAGGTCACCAGGTCAACCAAATTAGAAGCAATTGTGTGGCTATTGTGGGCTTCTGCTGCAACGGGACAGACTTCTGCCCTTCAAGTCCACACAGGCAACAACCCAATTCCCAGCTCAGTGCATGAAAAAACTGGACCTGAAGGGACAAAGGCACCAGTACAGTGCTGGTAAAAAAAAGATGGGCAAAACACAAAAATACAGCTCTTAAAGTAATTAACAGTGCCACGTTGTCACAAGACAAATGAGTTATTGTAAACATTTTAAGGCTCAGGAATTAAAAAGCTTTCAGAATCAAATAAGAACCCAAATAGGGGGTGAAAATGTTCTTGAACCAGATTGCGTATGTCAAACCAAGTTTCTAAAATTGGCATTCAGAAAGCTAATTGTTTTAGTTGGAAACAGAACAAATTTAACATGTATCCTGTCACTCCATTAAGCTGGTTTTTATTTTAACGAGCTTTAAAAAACTCACTCACAACAGAGTTTGGTAATACTGAGAATATTCTAGCTGTTGTTTCCCAGGAAGACATTCCAGACTTTTAATATCATCCCAAATTGACAGTTGCTCAAATCTTTGTTGAAGATTCACAGCAGTAATCAGTTAATGCACTGCAGGATTGGCCACTTACAGAGACCTCCACTTCCCAATGACATCTGCTGAGAACAGGACTGCTTATGGGGCTGGTGTTGCTATAAACCAGAAATTTAAGCACTTACCCATGGATAAATGTATTAACACAATGCTAATCTGGGTGCTGGAAAACAGAAGAACTGAACTTAAAAAAGTAAAACAATGTTCCTTTTCTTCAGCTTTTGTACTAAAATGTTCAGGCTCCCTACATGAATTTCCTCATGTTTTGCACTGCTCCTGTGAAGGCTGGTACTTTATTTTTTAAAACAAAACCTGAAGTCCTCCTGAAATAGCATGACTTTATGACATAGTTTTGTAAAGTATTACAAGAATCATAATGAAGGAGGGGTTACATAAACTTTTGGTTGGACTTACCTAAATCAGAGCTTGAGTTTGAACTAAAAATTTACAGTGGTTGCTCAGTACAACCTATTACATTTCTGGTAGTGCCTTTGTCAAGGCTATGCTTGAAAAGACTGTAAAACACACTTTTTCATTACTGTACATAAATTACATGGGTGAAGACAAGCAATTCTGGAAAATTGCCATTGATTGTCCCTCTTAAATATACACTCTGAGAATGTCAGTGTTTGCAGAGTTTTTAAAATTGATTCAAACATATATTTTCTTCCAAATGCTCAATACTTTTCCTCTATCCATATGAAAAAAGCAGTCAATTCTTTATTTCAAAGACTTCACATTTCTTCTTACTTTGGCCATGTGTTTTCCTTCATTTGGATCTTACCTGTTCTTTCTAACACTCTCCATCTTTGTTGCTGTTTCCTTGCTGGGTACTTGTTCTGGGAGGTAACAGTTATCTGATTTTATTCCAGCTTTCACTAATGCACACTAATGTGAGGTCATGGTCTGGCAGTGCCCAAAATTATTTAAGGTACAGCTCCCTCATTTACGATTGTGCCTTGTTTACATTAGAGATATGAAAACTGGCATTTCCACGAGGGCGAGTTTTCCCTTTTGCTGTTTAAAACGCCTTCTGATCAGTATAGGAAGCCACAATCATGACCACAGGCTAGGAGGTCAAACAAAAGAGAGAGTTGAGATTACTGCTTCCCTCTCTGTGCTCTGGCCCTCTGCTGCAGTATATGGCCCACTATAAAGGTATTCTGCCAACTGGGCTAGAACTCTTATAACATCTGCTTAAATGGATTGCTTTGTTTAAACTAAACTGTTGGGCATTGCCTACCCTAGCATGTAGAGTGTCCTACCGTGAAGGCAGCCATCCCAGCCAAAGGAATGTATGTGTAGCAGAATATGTCATCGTAAACTGTCACACTCCATCTGCTGTGAACCGCTAAAAAGACTCAGAAACAGGGCTCAAAACCATGACTGAGTTCCTCTGGTTACATTCAGCAGGTGACTGACTGACTCTTAATGAACTCCTGAATGAACTCAACCTCTGCAGAAGACAAAAGCAGCCCGTTTTACCCCGTGTTTGCCTGGCCACCTCCTATCATTGCAGCCAGCACATTGCTTTGCTGAACCATAACACCCCACCGGGCTTCTGAGTGGTGTGTGAGCAGACTCCTTCGTAGAAACAAGGAAAATGCCTTACAAATCTATTTTGGCCTGCTCAGATGCAGGTCTACACTGGGAATTTCCTAAGCACAAGAATGACATCGAGGTTATATGACTATTTTTCCCAACTCTCCTACCAAGAGATTCGTCCTGGCAAAAAAATGCTGTGTGGGTCCAGTGTGAAAAGAGCATTTGGATGGAAAATTTCAGCTGATGTTTGACAGTCACAGGCATCTATAAACACAGCCTTTATACTGGGAAATGTCAGGCATCTTCACAGTCCATAGTGCCACCACCTCTGCACTTCATTTAAGCAGAGTGACCCCATGTCAATGAACTAAGCTTTGCCATATAACTACATGAAATGCCTTTGTTTATCATAGGGAGAGACACCTTCACAGCTGGTTGCCTTTACAGAGAGTAAGCCTGGAGAGAAAACAGCATGGTCAGTTAGCAAGGGCTCTTTAAATTTACTTACTATACAAAAACCTCGCTTTAGAGCAATACGGTAAGAAAAAAAAAAATCGATCCCTTTTGTTCGTTCTTTAATCGCNTCGGCAGCCTGCGCCAGGGCCGCCGCTCCGCAGCGGAGCCGCAGGCGGGCGCGCAGCAGCCGCCATGGAGCGGACCCCCATCCCCGTGCTCACCGTGCAGACGGCGCCCTACGAGGACCAGCGCCCG
>VZRX01018635.1:47395-58464 GCA_013398075.1 Notiomystis cincta | reverse complement strand
TGTTCTTCCTTTCTCTCTGCCTCCCCGAACTGCCCTGCCCCTTCCCAAACTGCTGCTCAGTAGTGGTGGTGGTGGTGGTGGTGATGGGGGTTTATTTGACTTTCTTTTATATTGGTGTTATTAAGAAATTCCAAATTTTGACAATATCCTCTTAAGCTCCGTATGCAACTGCCTCAGTTCTCATCTGTGACACTTAACCTCCCCTTCTCCTCTTGGCTTTTTGTGTCTTCCTGTTCCCCAGAAGTTGGAACTCTCTTGTATTTCTTGTAAGTACATTTCTTGTTGGCTCCTAGATTATTTATGTTAAGCTGAAACTGTAGTATCAGTGTAGGGGATGAAGGCATGGTTTTGAAATTGGAACCGTGCAGTGGAACTGCACATAATACCAAACACATTGAGTCAGTGTTTAATAACACCACCTGAGAGGGTTTTTTTTATTTTAAGAATGGTGGGAACTTCCCCTGCTCAGCTGTGCCCTGGGAAACACACCCAGTTGATTTGGAATAGCCACGGGGTCACTGATAGCTGAAGGAGCAGCAGTGCTTTCTTTGGGGCAGGACGTCCAAGGCTGTCTTGGCAGCAGAAGTGTAACTGCAAGAGACTGCAGGTCCTAGTGTGGAGTGATACTTGGGATTGCCCTGAAAGGCAGTTCTTTTTCTGTTCTCTCTCTGTTAAAGCCCCAGCCCTGCCAATGCATCCACGCAGTCAGCCCTAAACTATGCTAATATCTGGGGGGATTTGCTGATTGGTGGGGTTACCTGTCAAGTTTTGGTAGCAGGATTATAGCCTAGTGTTATGCTTGGGAGCTTTGCAAATCCATATCATGGCTGTGCTCTTGCTTTACTGTCATATGCAGGCCACTGGGGTTAGATGTGCCAGGGTACAGTATTTTTGTCAGTGCTCCAGACTAGCATGCAACCAACTCATGTATGTATATTCCTCTGCAAAAGAATATATTCCATACCAAGACTTTACCATTTCTATCCTGTACATATATGCCTCTGTGTGTGGGTGTTTGTATACTAATTTTGAAAAATGTAGCCTTATTCAGGGTACTTTGAATTGTTTTTTCCACGTAGATTGGCAGATTGGTTATTGGACAGAATGGGATCTTGTCCACACCTGCTGTTTCGTGTATCATCCGAAAGATCAAAGCAGCTGGTGGCATTATTCTAACAGCAAGCCACAGCCCTGGGGGACCTGGAGGAGAATTTGGAGTCAAGTTTGAAGTTGCCAATGGAGGTATGTTTTTTTTTAAAAAATGCACTACAACATTGCATCTTGTTATGCTGGAAAAGCCTTATGAGGATAACCAGCTGTCTGTAACTATGTGATTTTCCTTTGCTCTGTTAAAACGGTGGAGAACATAGATATCTCTTTTTAAAAGTAAAGTGTATTTGTGTACATGTGTCTGAAAAGTAAGCTTTAAATGTTTCTTGAAGTCCTTGGGGTAGCTGTAAGGTTTCTATAAGCAACAGACTTGCCATCCAGTTTTTACAGTACTTCGTGTAGCCATCCAGATCACCATAACAGTTCTGATCCTTTTACAAAGATGCCTGTGAGGGAGTTCTGTTTTCTTGGTATATCTGTGTTGCTTGTCTGGGCATTTACTTTAAAGCATGTAATTTCAGAAGTACTATAAGCAGTTTAACTCACTGACTTGTGTGGCAGAAAGCACTTCGTATGTTTACCCAGGAAGTAACTGTCTTATCCAGGTAGAGAGTTATACCATTTTACCACTGCATTTTCACCATTGAATAGCACAATTTTTTATATAGCTGAAGTCTTGTTTTCCAAAATTGGCAACTAACACTTGCAGGTATGTTATATGTTCTGTATGTTTTACATTATAAATCTGTGTACCACTCATATAACATTATGTGGCGTTTGCTGACACCTTGTATACCTCACACATGTAGAGTGCTTTCCATCTGAAAAAAAAAAAAATTAACTGAAAGTGCTTATAAAATGTTTCCTTCCTCATTTTGAAGGTGGGACAACTTGAGAAGGGGGTGCTTTCTCCCTTCTCTCTTGTGTAATTGAAAAATATGCATGGTTAAATCAGTGTGATTTTATAAGCAGAATAGGCTTGAATCCCAGAGAGATTAAAGGGACTGTGTCAGGTCAGCCAGGAGGAAAGCCAGGGTCACAGCACACATATACCAGAGCCAAACCATTAGATGCATTAGTGCTCTACAAACTTTAAAATACCACATACATCTAAAATCAGCTTGATAAATGGGTAACCGTTGGTGGTGCAGTCTTTCTAGTCTATCTTTGCACTGCATAGTTCGTCTAGTAATTTTTGCATCAAGCCTGCAACTTCTATTTAGTTGACAGTAAATCTTTGAAAATAAAGCCATTTTTCAGGCTTTGGTAATGAAAGTAATTCACAAGTAAGAAGTGTTTTCTGTTTCTGAATGACATAACTGACCCAGGTCATAATTGCTAATTGTTGAGCAATTAAGGTATTTGAATTCCAACAAAGATTCAGGTAGTGGAGGGAAACTGCAATACAGCACCACTGTCAAACTGATAAGACTTCTAAAAATGGTATTTTTTTCTAGGGAAATAATATGAAACACCAAGCTGTGTTTCAAAGTCCTGTGAAACACCAGAACTTGCTGCTGAAGAACAGCTTTCCTTTAACAGCTATGTTGAGATTCCATGCAGAGTGAAAAAAGAGTCTTTGACCAATAAGCCTTGACCAATGAGGCTGTGGTTACCTCATCCTCCCTGCCCCTGAATAATAATTGATTTAAATACTCTATGTGAATCAAAATTTTGTGAGTAATGCAGTGTATTTCCATGTTTTATTTTTTTGAAAAATGTTTTAAACCTGTGTTGTAGTGAAAGAACAGACCTTATTAACCACAGTACTTTGTTTTTATTTATTCTGTAGTAATTCAAATATATTCAGAAAAATGTTGGCTATAATATTTATTTTTAAAATAGGAAATCTTCATTTGAAAGAAATGACCCACCACATTATTTTCTCTTACAGGACCTGCTCCAGACATGGTTTCAGAAAAAATCTATCAAATCAGCAAAACCTTGGAGGAATATGCAATTTGTCCTGATCTCAGAGTTGATTTATCACGCCTAGGAAGACAAGAATTTGATCTGGAGAACAAATTTAAGCCTTTCCGAGGTATCAGTGTGTGCTTTTACTCATGCTAAATCCACTGAGCATTTTGGCAGAATTATAAAGGGTAATTATACAAACAGAACTTCGGTTTTTCAAGATGCCTTACTAAAAGTTATCAAAATACAAGGCACTGTAGAATCATAGGATGGTTTGTGGTGGCGGTACCCTAAGGATCATTTTGTTCCAACCCTGCTGTCATGGGCAGGGAGACCTTTCATTAGACCAGGTTGCTCAGAGTTCCATCCAGCCTGGATCCAGGGGTGCAGCATCCCCAGCTTCTCTGGGCAAACAGTTCAAGTACCTCACCATCCTCACAGTTAAGAATCTTTTCCTAAAATCTAATCTAAATCTCTTCTTCAGTTTAAAATCCTTCTCCCTTGTCATAGCACTATTTGCCTCTTCTGAAATTCTTTGTATAAGCTCCCTTTTAGGTACTGGAAGGCAGCTGTAAGGTCTCTTCAGGGCCTTGTTCATGCTAAACAACCCCAGAGCTCTCAGCCTGTCCTCACAGGAGAGGTTTTGATCATCTTTGTGGCATTACCTTGGGCCTGCTCCAACAGGTCCAAATCTTTCTGGTACTGAGAGCCCCAGAGCTGCTGCAGCAGTGCAGGAGGGGTCTCAGCAGAGCAGAGCAGAGGGGCAGAATCCCCTCCCTGCCCTGCTGCCCACACTGCTCTGGATGCAGCCCAGGACACATTTGGCTCTCTGGGCTGTGGGTCTTGTCCAGGTTTTTATCCCTAAGAACCCCCAGGCCCTTCTCCACAGGGCTGCTCTCAGTGAGTTCTTCTCCCAGCTGTACCTGTGACTGGAATTGCCCTGACCCAGGTGCAGCACTTTGTGCTTGGGCTTGTTGAACCTCATGAGAGCCTTGTCTTCCAAGAACACATCCAACCTGAGACAAGAGAGCTATCAGGGAACCCTACTGAAGCAATGTAATTGGCTTATAAGTGCATGAATAAATACAGTTTTACACAGATTTGAATGCAGATTGAAAGTGCAGAAAGCATGAAAATAATGTAGAAAGTAATTTAAGATATTATCTGATGTATTTGAAACTGCTGCTTTTTCTTCAGTTGTATGAACTAACTCCTGCAAACCAAGGCTACAGAGATGTTGAAATAACCAAGGTTTGGAAGGAGTTAAAATAAATTTTAGACTTTAATCCTTCATGTGCTTTATATGTGAGCAGCTCCACTGGAGTTGCCACATTTGTTCATATATCTAAAGCTTAGGACCTGCTAAAATGCTGTTAGAAGCAGGGCATAGAAGGTTTGAAATAATTTAATCTTAGTGAATGTTTGAGACTTTCAGCATATACCATAGAATTGACTCTTTTCCAAATGAGTTTTATGGATAATTTTTCAGCCTTGAGAACCTTTTTTTTTTTGTTTCTTCAAGCATATTGTCACAATCCATTTTAAGTGTTTTTCTCAGACTCAAAAAATGTCTGTGTCATTTTCATGTTACTCTAAAGAAGAGCATTAGTGTGAGGTCAGGGTTTCTGAGCAAAACTGGATTAGATTCTAAGTAATAATTCAACTTACAAGTAAGATATTTCAAGATACTCATTTAACCAGATGAAAATGCATTTGTATAACATATGCTTTTTAATTTAATCAGAAAAAAAAATTCATTCCAAGATGACTGGGAAGCATGGCTTTTGACAGTTGTTTGGTTACTGCTTTCATTGTGACACTTATTTTCATTAATTCATTTCTGTTTAATGTTTTACATCCAAAAGAACTAGAAAAATTGTAGTGCTCTGCTCTTATGAATTTAAATGTCAAATTACCAAGACCTTAGCAAAAACCCAGATGTTGGATCTGAGCCTTACTTTCCTAAATCAATGAGATCTGTAATGCAAAAGTATAGTTTGCTGTCCATTTACAACAAACTGAACACAGGTATTCCTGATGTCAGAATTTAGAAAAATAGGTTACATGTCTCCCTTGAAGGAATAATGGAGATAGATACTGCTGTCAGATAGAAGAATAGACCCTCTGGTGTCAATGAACTTGTCATGAGCATCTTCCTTCTCTGAGAATAAAACTATTTAGCTTGCAAAGTTTTTCAGTGGTTTAGCGAGCAGTCTGTAAAGAGTTTGCTTTGATGTAGTGTACACTCATTAATGTGTCCAGTGAAACAGGAGCTGTCAACTTACATTATCTCTGCAGTCTTTCAGCAGGCAAAACTGTTGATCTTTTCAAGGCTTAAAGCTTGATAGTAGTCACACCGAAGGCAGCAGGAGCCTTAGACTTTTCCTCTGTGGATTTCAAAGCCGTGTCATACAGGGCTTGTGTGCTCTGACTTCAGTTGAGTTGGGTGGAAGAGAGCTGGAAGAAACAACTTCACTTGTGTGAGCTGTAGTCACTTCTTTTCTGTGTGATTTTTCTAGTGGAAATTGTGGATTCTGTGGAAATCTACCTCAATCTCCTTCGAAGTATTTTTGACTTCAATGCCATCAGAAATTTGCTGACCGGACCCAATCAGATTAAAATAAGGATTGATGCCATGAATGGAGGTATGAACTTAAAAGTGCTATTGGGACAGAACTGTAGGTACACTGAAATAGCTTCCCAATAAAAGTTGTACACTGCAATGGTTTCCCAATAACAATACAGCATATAAATGCCAGACTTTTATGTAATAGAAGTTAAAGGTCATAAGAAAGGATTTGAACCTTATGCTACCAACAAAGGCAATCTTACCAATTTCTTAGCTTAGATTTCTTACTAGGCAGAGAGGTTTATCTTACTTGATAAATAAGTAAAGACATATGTGTCCAATAAAAGTTTTCTTTCTGCATTTGGAAGCCAGCAGGATGAGGTAATCTTGCCATGACAGGGCGATGAAGTATGTCACAGTGTCCAGTGACCAAGGAGGCTACAAGGCAGTCACCACTAAGAGGAAACTCTAAATGGAATAAAATTGGTTAAGTCTGAGTAAATAAATTTAAGAGTTAGCTGAGACCTCTGTCTCACTAATGTTAAAAGTGAACAAATTTCAGAGTGCTGTGGACAAGCTGAAAGTGTCACAGAAGACAGTAAGGGTATCAATGGTGTGCTGATATTAGAAAAATACAAGCTGCATCACTTGGGGAAACACAGACCAGGATCTATTTTAGGCTACATTATGAAAATATGAATAAAGATTTCTGCAGATAAGGAATTGAAGGATAGGAGTGTAAGTAAGACTGTCCAACATTATTTTATGGAAAACAGATTACATCAAGCAAACCAGGTCTCATTCTTTAATGGGATTACAAAAACAGACCCATAAAAGGAGCTGGATAGACTTAGAAAACTTCTGTAAAGCATTTTATCTAGTACAGCATGATAGTCACTGTTGAAAATATCATGGTGAGTTCACAGTCAGTGTGGACATACAGTTCACTGTGGCCAAGGATTACAGTCTGCATCCAAGCAGTGTGAACACCCAGTTTTGCCAGGCTGTGCCAAAAGGGGACATGGTGTCCTTGAGCAATGCAGAGGGAGCAGTGGGGAAGGCACTGCCTCTTGTCATGTACCATACTGGAGAGAATGTTACTCAAATACCTTACAGAGCTCTCATGTTCAGGTCTGTTCCTGACTGTTAAGAATTTTTACATGTTGTCAAAAAGATGCATAGTCTGTTTTAGGGTTAGAAAAACTGATACATCACAAATATGTTAAAGGACTGAGTTTGTTTACTTTATTTACAAGGTGAGAGAGAATTGACTTTATGACCTCTCCAACTTATGGTGGAGAGATGAATATCTGTAATTTAAGTACATGTAGATTAAGTGTATGCAAGTGGAATATATTTTTATGCCTGTACACACTGGTAGTTTAACATTGGTAGAAAAAAAGAGTAATTTGACAGGAGTCCACTTTAGATAAGAACTTGAATCATGGTATATTTTATGGAATTAACATCCACATTTTCATGAAGAGAAGTTTCTCTCACATAGTTTTACCTCAGGTCACAGCTGCTCCAATTAGAAAGATCTGGGAGTAAGGAGAAGGAGTGCAGTTGCTCATGCATTTTTTACCTGTGAGTGACCTGTTCACACCTGCCTGAGGGATGCAGAGTGCTCAGGTAGTGACCATTTAGTCACCAGGTGTAATGATTATGGCATATAACAGCACGGGGTCTTAGTTGGTCATATCTGTAACATAACAAAGAAGTATTTTGGAGTTAGTTCTGAGGAAGTTTTAATTTATTCTCTGCATGGTAGCAACTGAAATGTAGTAAAATTATTTGGTGACAAATCTGTTGCAGTTTTTACATGAATTGGAATCTTAAGGTAGGTGTATTTCCCATATTCATTCCCCTGCTGTTTACTTTACTTGCTATTATTTATTACTTATTATTATTTACTTGCTATTATTATGTGTTATTTAAACACATAAAATAGTGTTTTATTTTTATTCTAGTGGAAAAAAACTCCTTTATGCATATGATAATTTTGTTACTTAATAATGGGTAAAAAACCCCCTGTGTCTCTCATCATTGTGATTTTCATGTTGAATTGTTTTCATACTGATAAATTATTTACTGTGAGGACAATCACATAGTCCTCTGTGAAATAATTTGGGGTTTGTTGCAAGGACACGTGTATAGAATTGCTGAAAGCATGTTTTGTACCAAATGTCCACAGTGCTGTGAGAAATTTGAATGTCAAGCATACGCTTTTGTGATTGCATGGCAGATTTCTGTTTTCACAGTTATGGGACCCTATGTGAGAAGAATCTTGTGTGATGAATTGGGAGCTCCTGCAAATTCTGCCATAAACTGTATTCCTCTGGAGGATTTTGGTGGACAGCCTCCTGATCCAAATTTAACATATGCAACTGCCTTGCTGGAGGCTATGAAAGGTGGCGAGTATGGATTTGGAGCTGCTTTTGATGCTGATGGGGTAAGTGTTTAGATCTGTCTTGAGGTTCCACCATAGCTGTTGTTTTGTCTGGGGTCAGATACGGGATATGTAAGTATAATTTATCTTCTTTTCAGTAACCCATTGAAGCTGAAAGTGGTATTACTTTCAGGTGCAGATGGTAACATTTGCAACCCATAAATCAGACACATATGTTGTGATTTTTCTCTGCAGATGACTGCAATCCTGAAGGCAGGCTGAGAATTATTTAAATATCAGGCTGGTTTTGTCTTGTGCTGGTGTAACACTTTTTTCCCTGGTTAGGAACAGACAGCATATAGATAATACAGACTTGTCACAGTAAACAGTAACATTAAGTCCTTTTTTGTTAGCATTGTGAATTAAGGACTGTTAGCTAAATAAAGTGCTGAATCATGATCTCTGTTTATTTTAATTTTTTAGTATCATATTATCAGCATAATAAAAAGCAATGCAGTATAGAAGCAACTTTGTGCCCTGACAAAGTGGAAGAAAGATGAAAGGGTTCTGAAGAACAAAAGCTATTTTCTATTCTCAGTAAACACAAAACACTCTCCTACTCCCATAATATTGTGTGTCATCGACAAAAAGATTCTCCTACACAAGCATTCTCTTGGCAGAAACAGAGCTACTGAAATGACATGTAGGAGGCAGAAGCTAGAAACTGATCTGGAGCTTCAGTGTGCAAGGCAGGAGGGAGTGATTAGTGAGATTATAAACCTGCCGGGAGGATGCCAGTAAAGTTTTCTGCCCAAAGAGGGATGTGAGTAACCCAAAGTTTGTCCTTTTTTTTTCTCTACCTCCTGTGGATCTAGGAAAAGAAATTATGTGTCCTCAATACATGGAATTTAGGATGCTATTTTAGATTTCTTTTCTTCTCCAGGACCGCTACATGATCCTTGGCCAAAACGGTTTCTTTGTTAATGCATCAGATTCACTGGCCATAATTGCTGCCAATCTGTCCTGCATTCCATACTTTTGTCAGATGGGTGTCCGAGGATTTGGCAGAAGCATGCCTACCAGCACAGCTCTGGACAAGTAAGATGGAATATTTATTTGTATTGGTCATTACATTAGTTATCTCTTCTTTTGATCACTTAGCAATTCCAAAATTGTGAAGTCTTTTGATAAGAGCTTCTAATTTTCCCAGTCTTTATGTGCTTTATTTTTCAAACTGGTTTTGACGAGATTTTGGTTTGACCTAGATTAATTTTTCCCATCTTTACTTGCATTAAAGGAGTTTAATTCAGTGTGGAGAAGTAAACTGGTAAATCTAACAGATTGATTGTATTTTTCAAAAAAACTTTGTTCTTTTTATTAGTGAATAATGGTTTACAGCCTTATCTGGCAGCCCTTTTTATGAAAGTCATGGAAGTTTGAAAAAGATAAAGTAATAATTCAGTGCTAAACAAGTATTCAAAAAATCAAAATGCTCCTCATATTACAAACTGATGAAATATATAATCTGTTAAGTTATAAGATGTCCCATAAGAGACTGCAGGCAGTTGACAAATCCATTCCCAGTTTCAAGACAGATTAAAAGAATATCTAAAACTATTTCTGACAAATCCAATCTGTTCTTTAAAGATTAGCTGGATGAGCATCTTGTGTTACCAGCTGAATTTTGAACAAGTTTCATGCAGGCCTAAATTTTCTCTAAATATCAAGATAAAATGATTACATATTAATGCATTAAAATATTCTGTTTGGAAAAGCATTGGCTAAATCAATTTTATCTCAGTGTTCATCTGGCTGCATAGCTTTATTACAAGAGTGATCTGCTGCTTCCCTTAAATGTGTTTACTCAGGAAACAGTAATTTTAAAGTGAAATGTAGATTGTGTGGAAAAGTTGATTTCTGTATCTACAGTTTGCCTATTCAGGAAGTTTTGGAGATTCAGAGCTTGCCAATCCTCTTATGATTGACAGGGTCTTTGGGAATATATTCTTAACTTGTGGGTAGATGGTCTAGTTTAAGGAAAAACTGTTAGATCAGTGTTTGATGTGTTTTGTTTATTCTGTTCAGCAGTCCAAAAATCTCATCATTGTTCTATTGAAATATGATATAAAATATGTAGAGTTCATTTTGTATATAAACACTGTATCTGCATTCCTGTAAGAACTGAAGGAAACAATGAAGGAAACAAAATATATTTGTCTGTCTTCTTTTCATAAAGTTTGATAAATATGTCAGAAAGCATGAACTCAAGTCCCCTTCAATAACACTGTGACTGTTTGAATTATATTCTTCACGATGTTTACTTGATCTCCTGGCACAGAGATGGTCTTGTGGTGATTACTGCCTTATTTAGTTTCGTGGAGCTAAGCCTGATTGTTAAATAAAACTGAGCAACTGATAATGATGGAAGGATGTAAACATTTTCCCTTCCATTTTTACAAATATTTATTGTTATGAGGTTTTCAGTTCGTATCCAGGACACTTGATTTATTTATTTTTTATTTTGTTTTGTGGTTCTCCATGTTTTCTTGAAGACTTACAAGTTAGATGTTGTCATGTAGTTCAGTGCAGATCATGCAGTTTTCACATAGCTCATGTGGTTCCAACCCCCCTGCCATGGGCAGGGACACCTTACACTGCTTGTGCAGNCTTTAGCTTTCTTAGCCTTATCCCCAGGTATTTGGACAACTCATCTGTGTTTCTCACAGACTACCTGACCCTGCTTCTACCCTCTGTAGGCTTTCTTCTTGTTCTGAAGTTTGTCCAGGAACAACTTGTTCATTCACACAGGCTTCCTGGTGTTTTTGCATGACTTCCTCTTTGTTGGGATGCATCTCTGTAAAGCTTGCAGGAGGTGATCCTTGAATGTTACCCAGCTTTCTTGGGCCCTTCTTTCCTCCTGGACTTGGTCCCATGGCACTCCATCAAGCAGATCCTTGAAGAGGCTAAAGCCTGCTCTCCTGAAGTCTGGGGTAGTGAGCTTGCTGTGTGCTCTCCTCACAGCCCTGAGGATCTTGCATTCCACCATTTCATGGTCACTGTACATTCCCCACCAGCCCCTCCTTGTTG
>VZRX01018635.1:13778-46529 GCA_013398075.1 Notiomystis cincta | reverse complement strand
CAAACTGATGAAATATATAATCTGTTAAGTTATAAGATGTCCCATAAGAGACTGCAGGCAGTTGACAAATCCATTCCCAGTTTCAAGACAGATTAAAAGAATATCTAAAACTATTTCTGACAAATCCAATCTGTTCTTTAAAGATTAGCTGGATGAGCATCTTGTGTTACCAGCTGAATTTTGAACAAGTTTCATGCAGGCCTAAATTTTCTCTAAATATCAAGATAAAATGATTACATATTAATGCATTAAAATATTCTGTTTGGAAAAGCATTGGCTAAATCAATTTTATCTCAGTGTTCATCTGGCTGCATAGCTTTATTACAAGAGTGATCTGCTGCTTCCCTTAAATGTGTTTACTCAGGAAACAGTAATTTTAAAGTGAAATGTAGATTGTGTGGAAAAGTTGATTTCTGTATCTACAGTTTGCCTATTCAGGAAGTTTTGGAGATTCAGAGCTTGCCAATCCTCTTATGATTGACAGGGTCTTTGGGAATATATTCTTAACTTGTGGGTAGATGGTCTAGTTTAAGGAAAAACTGTTAGATCAGTGTTTGATGTGTTTTGTTTATTCTGTTCAGCAGTCCAAAAATCTCATCATTGTTCTATTGAAATATGATATAAAATATGTAGAGTTCATTTTGTATATAAACACTGTATCTGCATTCCTGTAAGAACTGAAGGAAACAATGAAGGAAACAAAATATATTTGTCTGTCTTCTTTTCATAAAGTTTGATAAATATGTCAGAAAGCATGAACTCAAGTCCCCTTCAATAACACTGTGACTGTTTGAATTATATTCTTCACGATGTTTACTTGATCTCCTGGCACAGAGATGGTCTTGTGGTGATTACTGCCTTATTTAGTTTCGTGGAGCTAAGCCTGATTGTTAAATAAAACTGAGCAACTGATAATGATGGAAGGATGTAAACATTTTCCCTTCCATTTTTACAAATATTTATTGTTATGAGGTTTTCAGTTCGTATCCAGGACACTTGATTTATTTATTTTTTATTTTGTTTTGTGGTTCTCCATGTTTTCTTGAAGACTTACAAGTTAGATGTTGTCATGTAGTTCAGTGCAGATCATGCAGTTTTCACATAGCTCATGTGGTTCCAACCCCCCTGCCATGGGCAGGGACACCTTACACTGCTTGTGCAGCTCAGGTAGTGTGGCTGGAGCTCTGTGGCTGGTGAGGACTGAGGCAAAACTGTTGCTGAGTTCCTCAGCCTTCTTCGTGTCCTCAGTAATCAGGTCTTCTGCTTCTTTCTGGAGAGACTCCATGTTTTTCCTAGCCTTCCTTTTGTCACCAGTGTACCTGTAGAAAATATTCTTGTTGCTTTGGACATGTCTGGCCAGATTTAATTCTGTCAGGGCTTTAGCTTTCTTAGCCTTATCCCCAGGTATTTGGACAACTCATCTGTGTTTCTCACAGACTACCTGACCCTGCTTCTACCCTCTGTAGGCTTTCTTCTTGTTCTGAAGTTTGTCCAGGAACAACTTGTTCATTCACACAGGCTTCCTGGTGTTTTTGCATGACTTCCTCTTTGTTGGGATGCATCTCTGTAAAGCTTGCAGGAGGTGATCCTTGAATGTTACCCAGCTTTCTTGGGCCCTTCTTTCCTCCTGGACTTGGTCCCATGGCACTCCATCAAGCAGATCCTTGAAGAGGCTAAAGCCTGCTCTCCTGAAGTCTGGGGTAGTGAGCTTGCTGTGTGCTCTCCTCACAGCCCTGAGGATCTTGCATTCCACCATTTCATGGTCACTGTNCTAGCCTTCCTTTTGTCACCAGTGTACCTGTAGAAAATATTCTTGTTGCTTTGGACATGTCTGGCCAGATTTAATTCTGTCAGGGCTTTAGCTTTCTTAGCCTTATCCCCAGGTATTTGGACAACTCATCTGTGTTTCTCACAGACTACCTGACCCTGCTTCTACCCTCTGTAGGCTTTCTTCTTGTTCTGAAGTTTGTCCAGGAACAACTTGTTCATTCACACAGGCTTCCTGGTGTTTTTGCATGACTTCCTCTTTGTTGGGATGCATCTCTGTAAAGCTTGCAGGAGGTGATCCTTGAATGTTACCCAGCTTTCTTGGGCCCTTCTTTCCTCCTGGACTTGGTCCCATGGCACTCCATCAAGCAGATCCTTGAAGAGGCTAAAGCCTGCTCTCCTGAAGTCTGGGGTAGTGAGCTTGCTGTGTGCTCTCCTCACAGCCCTGAGGATCTTGCATTCCACCATTTCATGGTCACTGTACATTCCCCACCAGCCCCTCCTTGTTGTGAGATCGAGGTTCAGCTTAGGATGTCTCCTTGTTAGCTCCTCTGTCACTTGGAGAAGAAAATTTTCATGCATGGGCTCCAGAAACTTCCTGGGTGGCTAGTGCCCCCAGGATAGCAGATAGCAGATAGCAGGCTGATTGAGAGCCCTCACGAGCACCAGGGCTTGTGAATGTGAGGCTGCTCCTATCTGTTTGTAGAGAGCTTTATCCCTTTGTTCTTCCTGGTCAGGTGGCCTGTGGCTAACCTCTCCTGTCACTGCTCTCCCTTAAATCCTGACCTGTGTGCTCTCCACAGCTCCTGGGTGGTGTACCTGGGCTGACTGCATGGATTAGAGCACTGTGAGAAGTTCACAGGCACCTTCCTTGGAGGTTCACTGCTCTTTGGCCTGCTTCTGAACCTTGGCAATATGAGTGGCTCTCCTGTGGGGGACCTGGATCACTTCCTATTCACTTGGCTACTGTCTTCTGGGTCATGAAGGGCTTTTCTGAAGTCTGTGCTTGATGGCAAATGAAAACCACCTCTTTGTATGGTGTGTCCTTATTGTGTGGCCACAACTGTTTAGCCTAAACAGTTGAACTGGAGCTTTTTCTTAGCTGTGTTAAAGAAAAAAATATTCACAGTAATTTAAGGATTTAGGAAATCTATTCCTTTTTCACTTGTGTACATGATGTGTTGCTTAAGACTTTTGGAAAGGGCATAATTAAACTTAAAATGAAGGAGGGAATAATCCAAAGGGCTCTAAATGTTGCTTAGGAATATGGCGTTAACAAATAGAGCCATGAATTACAAGAGAATTCACTCAAAATATTTAACAAGTGTTGCATGTGTTTGCTTGAAGTGACTGCTGGAGTATACTAGTATGTATTGTAGGGAGAGGATAACACTTGACAGGAAACATCTGCTTTAATAGGCTCCAACATCAACAGGATTGTGGCAGTATGTCTCCAGACTTCAATTCTCTGGCAATATGTACCCTTAGGCTGGTGTTCTTTTTGTTTTGGGCAATGCAAACCTGTGTTCCCTGTTCAAAAAACTATTCTTGTTTCATATCCTTGTATTCTGATTTATCTGATGCCTGCATAACAGGAAAGGAAGTGAAATACTGAGATGTTAGCTAACAGTGTACAAAACGGGAATCACAAGGGTGAGTAAAAATTGTTTCTGTAGGAAATACGAAGTTGGGTGTGTGTATAAAATAGCAGTCAAGGTGGTTCTGGAGAAGAGGGTTTCTGAGAGAGTACTGCTGTGACTAGCATCATCTGGTGGGTTGTTTCTACAGCAAGGTTATTTCAACAGCATGTAGGTGCTTTCATTACACTTAGCCTGGGCAAGGCTAAGCACAGCCCTTCCTGTGCTGTACCCTGCCACTTTACACCTGGGAGCCTATTTCATAACACAACTTTGACACATCAGTGTTCTGTCTGCTGGTTATCTGTTTATTGTCTAGAGACAGCTTCTAAGGGGGGCTGCAGTGTCAGTGAGTGTTCTGGCTTCTTTAAAGAAACATCCTGATCTCGTGAAGGGCAGAGATGTTATGAGCTCTAACCAGTCTGTCTTGGGTGCAGGAAGGAGGCTGGCCCTGGCAGCAAGAAACAGCGTGGTTTAGAGTGTGGTTCATTTTGTCAGAAGCACACCAAGGTTTGCTGACGTCATAGAAACATTTAGGTTGGAAAAGATCTGTAAGATCATGAAGTCCAACACTTCTCCCAGTCTTCCTTGCTTTCTTGCTTCCTTCCTTCCTTCCTTGCTTCCTTCCTTTCTTCCTTCCTTCCTACCCGCCCCTTATTTCTTCTCTTCTTTGGCCAAACACGTCTTTATCTATCTTTGTTCTCCTTCTTACCTTTCACATTTCCATGTTTTTCCTCTTATCCCACTTCCTTCCCATTCAGTGTCTCCTCTTTTTCTTCAAATATACGCGACAGGTCATGGAGAACAACGCACCACATTCCACTTACACTTTTCTCATGATTTACTTGAACTCCTAAGATACAAATCCCACACAGATTTTTTGTCTGTGTTTTCTTGTGCATTTCTTCTGTGTTGTTGATCATCTGAAAAAGTTTGTGCCAGAAGCAGGATAGGCACTGTGTGTTTATTTTTCTCTACATGGACATCCTCTACTGTTGAGTTATGTTTTTTTCAACATAAAGGCTTCTCCAAGTCATAAATATGTCTTTCTAGGTGGTTGGTACTGCATTCACTCTGTGACTGTGATTTGTTCAAGTTATGCCAGCCATGACCTTACTCTTTTTATCTTTCTTCAGCAGGATAATTCAGTGTCACTCCCTCTTATCTGAAATAGGCTCACTGTGAATTTTTTAAGACACCTCTGTCAAACTGTGTCCATGTCACATACAAGCAGTTTTGAAATTAGATAGAGCAGAAGGACAGTTTGGGTTCTGGAATGCTGCAGAAGGACAACTGCCTAAATCTTCATGAATGTAATATAACATGTTTGAAACATAATATAAAGTTGTGGAGCACTGTGATGGGAAAGTTATTCAGGATTTGTAACTTTTAAAATAACAACACTGCAGTTTTAAAAGTGTTCATGTATGTGCCCTGTACACTTGCATATTTATTTTTAAAATGTTAGTTTTTCTGTATCAGCTTTCAGATATGTTCTGTGGCTAAATATTTTATTTACACAGATATGGAATGTTTGAGAAGACTTGTGGAGGAAAAACCAACTATCATTACAAGGCACTAATGTTCTTTCTTTAGCTGTGCCTCTTAGTTTGATTTCTGCAATGTGCTAGCTGCTGTCCTTTCGTCCCTGAGTGTTTTTAAGCAGTGGAGATGATTTATCATTGCAAGCATTTTCAAAGATATCCTTAGGGAGTTGTCTTGGTCTTTATGTTTTCTTTGATGCTGGGTTTGGGATAACGTGGATATTTGACTGTGGCAAACCCACCATATGCTTGACTATCCAGTGTTTCATTATCCTAGCCTGCATGGTGAAAACATGCTATAGTCATGACAGGCTGCATTTTCTATGTGTATGGGGTAAATGTTTATCCTCAGCATTTTACAGGGCAACAGCAGTTGGATGCTCAAACACTTTTTCAGTGAAAGATGAGACTGAGCACACATCAATGAATTGCATACTGTTGACATTTACAGGAGAGAAAAAATCTTGTGTTCTTCAGCGTGTGCTAATGAGGAATAGGACAGAAAACATATTGGTTGTCCTGTCCTGTGAAATATCAGTAGAATATTGATCTTCCAGTCATGTCTGAGTATCTGTGTTGTCCTTTATGGATTAATGGCAAGACAGGCTAAGCAGTCCCAGGGCTTGCCTACTTTTACTTGGCACACAGCCCAGTTTTTTGGTCTGAGAGGGATTCCCTGGCCAAGTCTGGGTCTGATGGCAGCTGTTCCCTGTTGAGAATGTCAGGCTGCAGAGTCGCCTTACACACACAGAGCTCTTACTCTACACAAAGGTAGCTGGATTCTGGCCTGTGCATGGAGTGGACTGGTGTAGCTGCTTAGCTTAAAATGAGAAGGTTCATTGGTTGTGTGATGTGAAACTTGCAAGACTGAGTACATAAAGGTGTATTGAAAGCTTTCTCCGTGTAAGAAGAAAAGATGAGTTGAAAACTATGCAGTCCTCTGTTTCCAGCTTAATCTTTGTCTGAGAATGAGGTCAGTTTGTCAGCCAGAGTTAGAGCGTTGAAGATTTGGTGCTTGGTGAGAAATAAATATGTTTTGTAACCTTGATTGACTCCTGTTTAGAAGTATTTATATTTGTAGTTCTCACAAACAAACAGACTTTTGTCTAAGCTTAAATGTACCGTATCTGAAATACTGCCTGAGGAAAAGAAACGTTTTGCAAAATGCCTGGAGCAGGCCTTGCACTGTGCAGTAGATTCATGTTGGGTAACAGAAAGTCATAGATTTCCTAGTGCTGCATCTGTCTTCTATCTCAAAAAGCTATGAATAAACAGCAGGAATTCCTACACATGTCCTGGTAGAAAGTCTAAAAGTGTTTTAATTAAAACAATCTGAGGGATTTTGCAGCAAGTCAGTTGCAGAAGACTTTATGACTACTTAAAGTTTAAAGGCCTCTTTTCTTTCAAGGTCTTGTGCAGTCTTATTACGTGCTTCAACATAGAAAGGCTCCCTGGTGGTTCAGGGAACACAAAACACGTCTAAACATGTTTTGTCCAGGCTGGACAGCACAGCTGGTATCAACCCAAGAGCAACCTCTCCCACCAAAGGATTTTTTGTCGATGGGTGACCTCCATGGAGAATGCTTCCTGCTGATTCAAAAGAAGACTTTTCTGGCACAGAATTTCAAAACAGCATGTTTAAAATTCTGCTTGTAGGGTGCATTAAAGTATAATCTTCTTAGGTTGTTTACAAATTAAGAGGACAGTAAATTGTTCTTTACATTTTGTGTGTTTTAAAGAAGGTAACTGTAAGACTGTAGCAGAGCCACGGTATGTAAAATTATTTGAAGAAGTTTGAGAGTCCTGTTAGACTAGATCTTACTTCAAGTAATAATCACTTGAATTGTTACATTAATTTTGAAGGAGAAGAAACATTGTCTCATGTTTCCTTTTGTGGGGAAATGAAACAGGCTTAAAATCTTCCCAACATCAACAATTCTTTGGTTCTGTAGTAACAGTCTATATCTATGGCATATAATACTTTCTCCTTCTTTCTATATTTTTTTAATGAACATTTTCATATAGTTGCGAAGCTGCTTTCTTCCTTTCCCTTCCCAGACAAGTCTTAAAACCCAACGTAACACTTTTTCAGTCTAACTAATTTTCAGTCTCAAAAATCTACAGAACAGGTTACAAGAGAGAGAAAGCAAAACTAGTGCAAACCAGGCAATCCAAATCTAAATGTCATCATTAGGGATCTACTAGAATAAATTGTGTCTAACCAGCCTGATTGCCTGGCTCATAGTATGATGGAATCTCTTGATGGGATTAAGATAGCAGATGTCATTTACTGCCATTTTAGCAGGGCTTTTGAAACTATCCCACATTATTCTTGTATCCAGCTCCAGACTTTATGATTTGGATGAGTGGACAATTAGTTAGGTAAGAGTCTGGTTAGATGCTCAGACTCATGGGCAATTAGTTAATGAACTGGTAAAAAGTGGGGTACTGCAGGGGTCTGTTCTGTGACCTGTCCTGTTTAACATCTTTGTCAGAAGTCTGAAGGGGGAGATGTAGGACACTCAAAACAAGTTTGTAGACGACACCACATTGTGTGTGTGGTACCTGTTGGTGTGCTGGAGAGCAGAGCCAGCAGTCATAGAATCATCAGGGGTGGAAGAGACCTGCAAAACATCCAGTCCATCCACTCACCTGGCACTGCTGCTGTCACCCCTGAACCACTGAACTCATCACCAGATCCAGACACCTCTTGAACATACCCAGGGATAGTGACTCTACCTATGGGCAACCTATTTCAGTGCCTGACCACTGTAACAGTGAAAAAAATGGTTTTCTAGTATCTAATCTGAATATCCCCTATCTTAGCTTAAGGCCATTTCCTTTGTCCTCTCACTGTAGGGTTGGTAGAAGAGACCAGCCCCCACCAAATAACAGCCTCCTTGCAGAGAAACTGTAGAGTGGTTAGGTCTCCCCTGAGCCTCCTCTTTTACAGACTATACAAACACTAATCCCTCAGACATTCCTAATATGATATGTCTGCTAGAGCCTTCATGAGCCTTGTTGCCCTTCTCTGAACATGCTCCAGAACCACAAAGTTCTTTTGGAAGTGAGTGGCCCAAAAATTAGCATACTACTCGAGCTGCAGCCTCAGCAGTGAGGAATAACAGGAGGACAATCTCTCCCTGATCCTGCTGGCCACACTGTTCTTGGTAGAGTCAGGGGAACCTGGACAACTGTCAGGAACAGATGGCAAAGATCTAATGAAATTCAGCAGTGACAAACCATAACTCCTGCCCTCAGAAAGGCAGAGCCCCACAGCGATGCAGGCTGCAGCAGAGGAACTGCGGAGCAGCTCTGCAGAGACAGCCCAGCATCCTGGGGGACAGTTGTCTGAGCAGCTGTGTGCTCTGGAATCAGAAGAGGCCAGTGACACCCTGGGCTGTATGAATAAGAAAGTGGTGCAGAGAGTGAGGGAAGTGATTGTTCTCTGCTTACTGTGTGTGAAATCACTCCCAGATACTTGTGTTTGGTTTGTGATTCCCATGATAGGAGAAACATCAGTAAACTGGAGTGTTTTCAGCATAGGATCACTGACAGATGGGGGCTGGAGCACTGGCCCTAGGAGAAGAGGCTGGGGCACTGGGTTTGTTCAGCCTGGAGAAGGATGGCTTTTCTAGAGGGACCTAACAGCAGCTGCCTGTACCTGTGGAGTGGCTGCTGAGAAGCTGGAGCCAGGCACTTCACAGCTGTGCATGGTGGAAGGACAAGAGGCAAAGAAATTTGAAAGAAGCAAGTTCTGTCTCCAGGATGTTGGACTAGAGAACTTCCATGGTCACTTCCAATCTAAATTATAATATTGTGTCACTGTGAAGAGACTTTTGCTGCAAAGTCCTTACATCACCAAGATTGTTGAGCCTGCCTGTACCTTTGCACTCTTGTAGTTACAATGTAGTACCAAAGTGATTTATAGAAAACATTTATGTTGCCTTATATAATTTATTTCTTGATTTTCTTCAAAACCAAGGAATTGCCCATCTGGACAAACTATGCTGTTTCTATCCTGATCATTTCCTGAGCTATCCTGCTGACTGCATGAGAGGATGGAAGTGGTGTTATAGTACTTGGGAGGTGAAGAAGCAACTAGGGAGGCAACCAGTAACTTCTGATATGTAGCTAAAGCCATTGTTTCTCTGTTATTCAGATAATTCAGAGTACTGGTAACCCAACCTGATTCACAGTCAATATAGAGTTTTGTAACATATGTAGGGGTTATATTCACATCTGGTTTGCATCTTTGTCAATGAGCATAGGCACAGTGAACCAGCTGACCTCACTGTAGTCAGCCTGGAAAGGCTAATGAATATGAGACGTGTACTCCTGAGTTAATGGAGGGTATTTTCCCTGTGCTTAGTTAACAGGATTATTGCATTTCCTGAAAGAGACTATGGGTCTTGCCAGTCTTTAGTTATGACATTATTGAGGTTCACCTTACTAAATATCTGCAGAAGAACATAAGGAGAATACTATTACACCTTATAATTTATCATGTCATTTTTGTTCTCCGGTATAATAAAATCTTCCTGACAATTTTGTAGAATTAGAAAACTTACAAAGCATTTCCTCCTTGCCTTCATAGACCTTTATATTGCTGAAAAACCCATGGGTTCTGTTTGCAGCAGTGACTGTGCAGGACTTGGGACTAGAAGAGAAAAGGTCCCTGTTTAAGGGTGGGGAGGTGAGAAGGCTTTAAGTACTGTTTTTTCCGTGTTCATGCTTTGGGATTTTTTTGTTTTTCTGTAGTTTGCATTCATTACAGACCTGGCTCATATTTCATTGTTGCACTAAATACATAGTTTTTTCTCAATGAGACAAGGTACAGTACTAAATTAGTAGTGGACAGGGTCCACTACTAAAATTCATTTGTGCCATTTTATTCTTGGGTGTGTCTTATATTCTTAGATAAGTTTCATTTTCCAGGGACCAGCTTGCTTTAATCAGGCTTTTTGTTTGTTTCTGTTATTTCCATGCATTAAGAAGATTGGTCTCCTGTCTTATTCAGGAAACCAGCAACAAGTCAGGCTGCTAACACAGCACACCACAGCATAGCAATGACAGCTGTTTTTCTGTATGTGTATTCAAAACACCCCAACTTTGCTCACAGAGCTTAGCTTGTCACAGGCCATGCTTGTTGGGAATGGGGCAGAGACTGGCTGTCTAATACTAAGTCAGTTGTCATAAAAGAATTCAACAGTGTCTTTTCCAGAACAAGGCATAATCTTCCTGCTGCTGAGCCATGGCAAAATTTGGAGGCTAAAATAAACTTGGAATCTTTAAAGGAATTACATTTGTTGTGTGAAAGTTCACAAAATGCTAGAAGTCACTATATCTAATCACTGTGCATTCTCTTTATCCTACTGATGAGGAGTTAACTTGCTCTATAGGCACATGAATGCTGAAATAATAATGAAAAGTGGTTCTTGTATCTCAGCCAGGAAGGGCATGAATAACCCTAGGGATTACTGCAATACATCTGGAGAGCATGGCCACATGCTTTCCAGCTGGTTGGACTTTTCTTCATTACTACTGTGAACTCTGCAATCAGACCTCATTCTCTGTGGATATGCAGTACATATGTGTGCAATTTGTCACTGAAACAGGCTTTCTAGGGAAGTGGTTGCGGCACCAAGTCTGTCAGAGTTCAAGGAGCATCTGCATAATGATCTCAGTCATATGGTTAATTGTTAGGTCATCGTGTGAGGAGCAGGGAGTTGGACTTGGTGATCCTTATGGGTCCCTTCCAATGTGAGATATTTTACGATTCTAATTTCACCTCACAAAGACTCTGAGTGCTATGCCAGCTGGTTTTATTATGTGAAAGAGAAAATTCTGTTGGGGTGTGCTGCTGCCAAAGCACATCTCTGTCTCATTATACTCACAGAAATGTGTGTGTTTGCTGGTTGTCTGTAGCAAAGCAGCTTTTGTCTCTTGCTTTATCCTTACTTCCAGCCCAGCCATAGCTGAATACTGTATATGTCAACAGCTGTTTCTAATCATTCTATTAGAGCTTGTGTGAAAAGGACAATGAGGTTTTCATAAGGCATGGAGTCACAGGCACTCTGTCCTGAAGATTATACTTCCTCTGGGAGTTGACTCTTGAACCATTTGCAAAAGAGGGTGCGAAGTTATGCATTTTGGATCTGAATCTCAAACTGATGACTGAAGCAACATGAGACAGCATTTGGTGTGGAACATCATGATGAGTACACCTGTTAACATCCCACACACTGAGGAAAACAACCCTGTAATAAGAAAGAGTTACACAGACTGCATCTTGTGCAAAGCTTTCCAGTACATTTGTAACCAAGAGAAACAGTTGGAAACAACATTAGTTGCTGTAATAAATTTTGTTGGAAGTTATCAGACTTGTAAGTTTGGATTTGTGGAAAAGTACATTTCAAAGACAATTATGGCATTTTCACAAACTTGTGTATTACACTTGGAGGGGTGTGTTATTTATGTTAAAGAGAAGATATGTTGCTCATATATATTGTTTGTGACTGTAATGCATAAAGAGTTTTTTATCCTAACTGGTTAGACTGGGAACCCAGTGTTTTCATCACTTATATCAATTATATCACTCACTTGAGTTTATGAGAAGAAGTATGGGCTTTGTTTTTGATAAAACTGACTATGGTTTTGTTGTCCAAGTAGCATTTATTACCACTAAAGCAACATCATGAAGTTGCCACAATATTACAGTGTGAACTAAACCATAGTCTGTAAATTTTCTTTAAAGATTGCTCTTTTTTGTTTATTTCATTTGGTACTGTGGATCTGAGGTGTGGTATGTGTAGTTATGGATGGTTTGACTGGCTTGCAGAATCTTTCTGTGATTCCAGAGAGGAATAATGGTGATATAGCAAATGTCTCTCTACACTTACTACTGTGTTGTGTTAGGAAATCAGCTTAGTCATAGCTCTATGTGTGAATTGTAGAATTAAGTTCTTTAGCAGCTGCTCCTGGCTGGCTGATCACTCAGTGCTGGAGTAGTCTGCTGTGTTGCTTTATCTCTGCAATCATCCAGTGTCATAATTTTCTCAATATCTTTCCTCCCAAGTGCAGATGGATTTCTTAGAGAAGATGGAACATGATGGGACTGTAAGGATGGCTCCTTTGTGGGCCAGTCAGCATTGGCTGTCAGCCCTTGAGCAGTGGTCCACATCAGCTCTGGGGTCCTGAGTCTTTCAGAACCAAGAGCTAATTCTACACCCCTCCTCGTAAACAGAATTTTGTTACTAATGAATGGATGAGAGTCTTGGCAATGCTTTAGGATGTCTAAGGGTATTTCCATACCTGAGACAAAATGAGCAAGGAGTCTACTGTGTTTCTCCTGTGCCTGTTGCACATGCCCCAGAGCTGTTTTACATGTTTCTCATTTAATTACCTATCTTTAAATCTTTTAAACTTTACCCTGTGGCTTGGGAGAGTGCTGGAAAGTCATCCTGAGTTAGTGGAATCCATATGGGCAGAATCTCAGTGAAGGAAATTAATTTCCTAACATTCAGTAGCTGTTTATTCTAGGTTTTATTTCCTCATGTGGATCTGATAAACTTGCCTTCCTCCTGTAAGCTTTGAAGTCCATCTCAGCCATAATTAACTAAGTAGTTGATACTTCGTCAAGCTAATTGGTTTGATGGACTTTAAGTGCAATATTAGAGCTAGAAAATAGAATTTTCCTATTGGTACTTCTGTTCAAAGACAAAGGAGGAGTCTGCAGGGGCTAGGCAGGAGGAACCCATGCAATAAATAGTCTCAGCACAGATAAACCTCTCAGTTAGGTGTAGTTATACTACAGAATTGTTTGGCTTCTTTACACAGTGGGCTGACAGCATCTTGTTTTTCTGTGTAGATTAAAATGATCGTGAGAAATCAGGAGCAGGAGGATGAACACATCCATTTTGTGCTCTGAAATTACTTCTTCCCTCCTTTTGAAACAATAAACCTTCCAACTTACTTCTCTTTATAGAGACCTGTTCACCTTGGCATCGTGTTCTATTCCCTCTTCACAGGGAGTGGTGTTTCTGTCCGTAAGGTACCAAATTTGTTAGCAGATTTCTTGGAAACAGCTCTTACAGTCCACATAACCAATCTTGCTTTATAATGGGCGTTTAATCCTTAGGAAGGCGAAATAGTTGACATTTTCCTCTTGGTACCAGTTCAGCAACATAATTAAGCACATTTTACTTTTGGACTCATGAGAACCCCTAGAGATTTGAAGGGAAATAAGAAAGCCTTTTGTAGAAGTTTATTAAAAAAATAAACGTATGGAGAATATCGAAGAAAAGAAGATCTGCTTGAAAGTACTGTTTTTTCTATTACTTTTTTATTTTCATCTCTTTTATTATGTACTCATTTCTTTCTGGCACAGAGCCCTTGTGTAAAACACTTGTTGTCCTGTAAAGGAGAAACTGAAGCTGTGCTGTGATCTGAGTCAGCATCCCTCGGCACAAACCTCCTAGGGTGTTTCTCTTCATAAATCTCCGTGGGTGGCACATTGAAGCCGGGCCAGAAGGACACCAGACAGGGAAGGGGAAGAGCAGGACTCAGAAGATGGGGCTGCATGTCCACAGTCAGTACTGTGGTGCGAAGCTGTGTAAAGCTTGTGAACATTCTGAACAGTGCTGCAGTTAAGGGAGATACAGATTCAGCAAAGCCTGAATTGCACCTTCTTCACGCAGGGCTGTGTTTTTTGTGGAAGCCTGGATAAGCCCCTGTGTCTGCACGGTATCCATGCAGAGCAGTGCAGGCATGTTCTGTGGAGTCCCACTGCCTGTGTGTTTGTGCCAGCAGAGCACCAAACCTGGCCTGAAGGAGACCAGCCAGCAGGGGCACGGTGCCACACTGATGGGCACAGACTGCTTCCTGCTTAGCAGATAGCTCCTTCACCCTGAGGTTACAGGCACCTGCACTATGCTCAGTGCAGCATTTATTATTCACCTTCAGAGGTGCCTGAGGTGGGTGAGTATACAGCAGGACTTAAATCACTAGTCCTCTTGTCCAACAAAAATTTTGGCTATGAACTTTGTAGACCTGCCCCTGAGAAATGCTGCGCGCTTTTTTCAAATCTCCTTTCTTGTTTATTCTCATCTTGTCATGTCTGTGTTTTCCCTCACAGCAGAAAAGAACACTATTATAAATACAGTACTTAAAATAAACACTTGCTCTTACCAAACTCAGCCCAGATACAAGTATTCAGGTTGACAGTCTGGGTTAGTTTTAAACACAGTGGATATGTTCTGAATTTTATCATTCAGTGGAAGAGAAAGAAGATATAAGTGTTGGTAATGTGGTAGGTTCAAAAGGGTAAACATTAATACTTTGGAAAAATAATTTTACAATCAACTTACTCCTAGTAAAAAGTAACTAAGAGTCATTTCTAGCAGTTAAAAGTGAATTCACTTAAGATCTGATTCCATTGTTTGTAATAAGAGCACAAATATTTTATTTGAAATTAAGGGGTTTGAATTATGAATAAATTATCTTTTTTTTTTTTTAAAAAGATAGGAATATTGATTTCTTGCTTGACCTAACAATGTATCTAATACAGATGAACAAGACAGTGCTCCTTAGTAACCCTGTTCATAGTGAACATCACTGAGTCAGTATTTATTCAGTTAAATTTTTCTGATTCCTTTTGGAATACCTGTTCCATGCTAAAATCTGTGCTGTGATTTTTTTTTTAAAGCTGACAGAAGAGATTTAGGTTGTGATGTGTTTTATTTTCTGCAGAGTGCAAGGAATTGTGTGTTTTGTAGTCTGACCTACCGTGCTTTCATCCTGACAGCAGTATCCATATCATAATAGTCTGACTGAGCAGAAGCAGATGCTACAGACTTATTGGCCAGTTTCATGTCTGAAGTAAGGGGCTTCTCGTAAAATCCATGGTGGGATCTTCATAAGGCTGTATTTCCTCGAAAGGAAGGATAACTCAGTTTCTGTACATACAGACTTCAGTTTAATTGAACTAAACACTTAGCTCTTCAGAGAACTGTTTTCTCCTGTGGAATCTTATTGCCAGAACTCTATATTATCATCCAGATTTCAGAGGGGAACTTGTAAACCAAAGTTGTACTCAAGGCCTTAAAACTTTGGTCTGCATATGAGAACTCCACCAGTGTAACTTCCTAAAAGTGATTTAACTTTCCAGAAAGCAGATTTTTAATGGCTCATAGTGCTCCCAAATTGGGGATGCTAACAATCTCACTATGATAACATGTATGTAACTTGCATGCTCTTGATAGTTTTAACACTGGCAGTAATTTCATATCTTGATCACTACAACAATAACCTATTTGCAGCATCTGCAAGGGTGGAGTGATAAATCCCAGCTTTGCATGACATCTGCTTCATGTATTTTTTGAAGGTGCATTTGCTATCCCTGTTCACTAGTGAGTTCTTTATCAGTGGCAATTCACTCCATCCCAAATTAGTGAGACTAGGCCTAAGTGTCCATAAAAAGTATCCTTGCACCTCCTGTCCACAGTGGACAGGATTATCACATTAGTTTTGAAGGCAGAGGCAGACTCAGTAAGGAGCTATGCTGGCTATTTTTACTTTGACCACTTAACTCCCTGAAGACTAAGGAAGAGGCAGTGGCTTTTTGCAGTCCTTTCTGAGAGATTCGAAGTAAAGGTGTGCTGCAGCTGTTGGCCTTCTTACAAATGCATTTCAGTTCTGCAGTGCTCCCCTGGCTCTGGATCTGGCTATGGAGTTAGGCATATGAATTTACTTTTACCCTATGGGATAGAATCAGAAAGTTACCTGTGGGGATTGGGACACAAAATTAGTTTTCCATTGTTTTGTAAAGTGTCTCAGGTACTTTTAAAAGCGCTGTCTTTTTTTGTGTGTTGCACAAGGCGCTTGTAACATTTGACTGAGGTGCTACAGAGTCTGTGTAGGAAGACTTGATGGTGTGAAAAATGGAGCTGTGTGTTCACACCATGACCTGGCATGGCAGCAGGGAATGTGATTGACTGTGAGGCCTCACTGTGGGCACTGGGGAGCCTGAGTTCTGTGGTGAGTATTTTGTTCATCCCTGTGACAGTGCGAGTCTGCTCCTAAGGAAGGCAGATGAAGTCCAATGAACTTTAGTGGGCCAAAGGGAAATACTAGGTTTTAAATCTGTTTGGTTTGAAGGTTTAAAGCCAAGTGTCTGACTTTCTACACAATATTCCTTCAGTATGGTAGAGATTGTGCTGAACATGAATTCCATGTAGATCAGTTTCTAGTATGCATATGTGGTTGCTCTGTGGTACAAGACAGGAGCCAGGTAGATTGTATTCATGGGTTTATTAGCTAAACTGAGCAAAGGAGAAGCAGGTCTGGACCTGGACCAGAGCAGATGAGCTCATTAGTGAGGTTAACGTCAGAGACTGACTGGAATAGAGACCATGCCTGGGTTGAGTTCATGATCCCAAGGAACATGGGTCTGGCAAGGAACATAATCTGGGTGCTGAATTTTAGAAGAGCAAACTTCCAGTTGTTTAAAGAATTAGTGAATGTGATCCCCTGGGAAACTGTCCTTAAGGACTGAAGAGCAGACCATAGCTGGCAAGTCTTTAAGATTAAACTTTTCTTTGAGCAGAAGAGCTTTCCATCCCAGTGTTTAAGAAATGAAAGAGAGCAGGACAGAAACTGGCATGGCTGAGCAAGGATCTGCTTCTCAAACTGAGGTATAAGAGGGAACTGCACAGCCAATGGAGGCAGGACACGTGACCTGGGAGGAGTACAGAGATACAGTTTGGAGGAGTAAGGATGGGTCAGGAAAGCTAAGGCACAGATGGATTGGACTTGGCAAGGAGTATGAGGAATAACAAGAAAGGATTCTATGAGTACATAAGTTAGAAAGGAAAGGCCAGAAGATAAAGGCCATGGTAACACGAGAAGGAAGAACTGGTGAAAACAGATATGGAAAAGGTTGAGGTGCTCAATGAGTTCTTTGCCTCAGTCTTCACTGGCAGTCAGGCTATCCACATCTCTCAAGTCTCTGAACCTCCAGGTAGGTGATGAGGGAGGAAAGTTCTCATCACTGGCAGTGAAGAGCAGGTATGAGACCACTTGATGAAGCTAAATAGGCACAAATCTATAAGGCCTGATGAGATGCACTCCAGGGTCCTGAGGGAATTGGCTGATATTGTTGCCAAGCCACTCCCCATCATAGTTGAAAAGCTGTGGTGGTCAGGCAAGGTCCATGGAGACTAGAAAAAGGAAAACATCACCCCTATTTTTAAAAAGGGGAGAAAGGAAGACAGGGAACTACAAACTGGTGAGCTTCACCTCTGTGCTTGGGAAGAACATGGGGTAGATCCTTTTAATGCTGTCTTAAGGCGCATGCAAGACAAGGAGGTGATCCAAGGCAGCCAGCATGGCTTTACTAAGGACAAATTGTGCCTGATCAACCTGTATGGTGGCCTTGTATGATGTATGACTAAAATGGCTGACAAGGGAAGACTGATAATGTCATATACCTAAGTTTGTGCTATGCCTCTGACATGGTCCCACATGGCATCTTATCTCTGACCCAGGGAGACATGGATTTGATGGATGGACTATTCCATTGATAAAGAATTGGCTTGGTGGACACAGCCAGACAGTTGTGGTCAATGGCTCTATGTCCAGGTGGAGGCTGGTGAGGAGTGGTGTTCCTCAGGGCTCTGTCTGAGGACTGGAGCTCTTCAATATCTTCATCAATGACATAACAGTGACATCGAGTGCTCCCTCAGCAGGTTACAGATGACACGAAGCTGAGTCATGCAGTTGATACAACAGAAGGAATGGATCCCATCCAGAGGGACCTGGGCAAGCTTGAGAAGTGGGTCCATGAGAACCTCATAAGGTTCAACAAGTCCTAGCACAAAGTACTGCACCTGGGTCAGGGCAACTCCAGACACAGGTATAAGCTGGGAGAAGAACTCATTGAGAGCAGCCCTGTGGAGAAGGACTTGGGGGTTCCTGGGGATGAAAAGCCGGACATGAGCCAACAATGTGTGCTCACAGCCCAGAAAGCCAATTGTGCCCTGGGCTGCATCATTAGAGGGGTGGCCAGCAGGGTGAGAGAGGAGATTCTGTCATTGTGAGACCCCACCTGCAGTGCTGCATCCAGCTCTGGGGTCCTCGGCACCAGAAGGATGTGGACCTGTTGTAGCAGGTCCAAAAGAGGGCCATGAAGATGATCAGAAGCCTGAAGCATCTCTCCTGTGAGGACAGGCTTAGATACTTGGGGTTGTTCAGCCTGGAGAAGAGAAGATTCTGGGGAGACCTCAGGGGAGCCTTTCTGTACTTAAAGAGGGCTTGTGAGAAGATGGAGAACAGCTTTCCACATGTGCACATAGTGACAGGACAAGGGGGAATGTTTTCAAACTAGAATATGAGAGATTTAGATACGATATTAGGAAACAGATTGTCTGGAGAAGTTCTGGACAATCCACACCTGGAAGTGTCCAAGGCTGGTTTGGATGGGGCTATGAGCATTGTGATCTAGTGGGTAGCATCCTTATCCTTGGTGGGATGTTGGAACAAGATGATCTTCAAGGTCACTTGCAATCTAATTCATCATATGATTCTGTGACTTTGCCTCTCTGCTATGGCATTTTTTAGTTTTTGATGCTGAAAGATTTCAAAACCAAAGAAAGGCCACTGTGAGACTGAGAGGCAGGAGAAAATACTAGAACAATTAATTGGCACTAGTTATGTTACATGAATGCCAGGAAGGTCCACTGATGGAAAGCTAATTCACATAGTCCTGATTAGAACTTATTGATGATTTCTGCAATTTTTAGCAATCCATTACTCAGGACTATTGTCCACCTGAAGTTACCAATTTTCAAGAAGAAACTACCTCTGAACACCAGAGCTTGATTCAGCATACCTTTATTCCATCTGCTTAAGTATTTTAGTTAAAACATTGCAGGGGTTAGAAGGAAGGAGAAGGACAAAAAAAAATCCTAATTTTTTTAGATGCTTCATATTTAAGGTGTCTCCAGATGCTTTTTCTTTATTGGTTTCATTTACTATGATTGTTCTCTGTGAGATGTAGCACACTAGAAAGCAAAAAGTAAAGGAGCTTGTCTAGTACCTATTTTTTTCTCTGCCTTACTGTCCTGACAGCCTCTCTGCCAGACGTGACAGCTTACGTCTTATCTTAGTGATGTGTCCTGGTTATCTGTGTTGTGTGCAAGGGCTTAGCATTCCACTGCTTTTGCCTAATAAATTAAAGACTGGGAAGAAGTAACACTGTAATACTTGACCATATAAGGGAGGTGACTGTTTTAGTTCTGCTCCTTGCACAATATGCAGTTGAAGCCTTTTAAGGGAAGGTGGTGCAGACAGAGTGAAAACATCCAGAAGAAGAACATCTATTTCACGTTATAGTTGGTGCCAGTTCTGGTGCTGTCATTGCTACTACTGTGAATTTCTCACAGTCTATTGCAGTTGCATAGATAAAAAGAGAAGACTTAGTGATGGGACTGAAAAAAAAAATTACAACCATTTTGTTCATGACTCTTGTATCTTAAGAAATATTAAGAATGAAGAGAGAACTGACTGAAGGTGAGATTCATTAGACTTCAGAAGCTGAAAAATGAAGTAGCAAAGAGCTCTCCAGCATTGAGAAGAAGAGACCAAAGAGAGAACAAGTGGAAATACCATGCAGTGAGAATGGGATAGGAATTCGATGACTAATGAGGGAATGAATATGGCGTCAAGAAAGTTGAAAAATAGTTTGGTGTTTTTTGCGAAAGAAATTTGAATGTTGAAGAGAGTGCTCCAAAAGAATGAAACCATTAAATTTTGGGTCTGGTTGCAAGTACACTTAAGACAAAGTCTGTAGTATATGCTTAGAAAACAGCCAAGTCAGTATCCTTAATATAGGGATATCAAAATTGATGTAGGCAAACATAAATCACTTGTGTTGACCTCCGAAGTGTCCAGAGTGTTAGAAAAAAGATCCAAGCAACTCAGGCAGTAATATATCAAGTACAAAGATTTGTAGGCTAAGGTTAGACTGTGTGAAGACTTATTTTCAGCTAGAGAAATGATCTTCTTGATAAATCAGATGCAGGTCCCTAACTGAGATATTTTTAATTCTTTGCATGAAGCAAGAAGTGGAAAGAAAAACCATTTCTGTTAGTTTCAGTCAAATAATAGTCTTGTCTTTGAAATAAAATATGGTTCAGACCTAAAAATCAAATGAGGCTTTTGTCAGCTGGAGATTAGATAACACAGACTACTTCAGTGGCTAAGTAGAGATTTAGAAGACCTAGTGAGAAACCTTTACCTTCTATAGCTGTAGTAACTCTGAAAGAAACCATTACAGAAGTTTATTCTCTTTTGGAATGCTGCTACCACACACTATCCTTCAGTGGCCCACATGTCTGTCCCACTAATTACTTCAATTCCTGCTTGTTAGTGCCTGTCAGTGCTTACCTTTCTGCAGAGTAAGACCTTCTGTTCTCTGAGCATCTTGTTTACCTCAGTGCTGGCACCACAGAGAGGAGCAGGATTGAAAATAAATCTATCCATGGAACACCAGTCAGTGTTTTGAAGCCTGTTCACCCAGGTGCCTATAAGCATCTTTCACATGTCAGCTGATACCTACAGGTGATGGAAGATGAGAGACAAGGACATGCTACAGCTGCTTTTCTAGTGTTTCTGTCATTAATACCTATTTCCTCCTCCAAGACTCCAGAATGCAAGTGATGCTGCAGTTTACCCTAGACAGCATTTCCCCTACAATACAAAACTCTAGTCAGTGACTTACATCTTTACAAGTTCATGACCATTGTCAAAGAAAGCCCTTCCCCCAATGTTGTGACCTTTATCTTTGTGGTGAACAGGCATCACAGCTTTGGCAGGATAATTCTGTCTGATTGACTGATCTATTCTTGGAAGTTGTAAGTTTCACTGGCACAAGAAAGTCAGCTTGCCTCAGGTTGTTTTATCTGAATGATTATATTCATCAGGATGTTTTTGTGGCATTGTAGAGATTAGGTTGGAGAAAACTTCCCTCTAACTCTTGTTAATGTAACTCAGGGTAATTCTGCTGGTGTCAGAGGTGTTTTGCTAATGCAAAACCTCCTTGTCTGGGAGATACCATCAAGGACCACTTTGTTTTATAGCCTATCTGTGAAAAACAGTCCGTTGTCTCTACTGAAAACTGAAAGAAAGTTATCACAAGGATCTTTAACACTTTTAAGTAAAGAACATGTTTTCTGAAAGGAAAAGTTGTCTTTTTACAGAGTTTTAGCAGACTAATGTTTTTAGAATTCTAAGGAAAATTATCTGGATTATCAAGAGCTATCAAGAGTCCTGTACCCTCTATTTTCCTAGTTAGGTGACGTGTAGATGGCTATGAAGTATAAAGAAGAAGACCTGGGATATTCATATGTGAAGCTGTACAATAAGTAGTCCAGTTGCTTGGTTAAGTTTTCCACAGCAGTCTGTTAGGTCTTTCAGGAGTAATGCTAGAACTAGCTGTTATATTCTTTTTCTGTCAGGAAATTTTGAAAAATTCTGATCTTTATTAGAAGGCTATAATTGTGTTCGTTATAACCTTTATTAGGAAGTGGTCAGCTCATGCTTAGGTGAGGCTTACTGTAGAGTTCAAGAATTGGTTTAACATTTCTGTGTTGGTACTAAACTCTCCAGTAATTCTGTTTTCTAGAGATTAAATAACTCAAACTGCTTTTCAGAGTTGCATTGTATGCATTCTCCTTTATGTTTGAATAAAAAGTGGGCAATCAGTATAGGTAGTGTGGGACTAGCTCTTCAAAATAAAAATGACTGTGAAACAGAAAGAGGGCAAATTTAACTATGGAACTGTACAAGAATTTATATTCTTATTTTAACTCATTTTGTTTTCTCTGCATTTAAAAGCATTCACTCCCACTTTTATTAAATTCACAAAGTATAGTTTTAAATAACGTGTGTAATTGCAAAAAGTGCATCCCACTCTGCTTTGAGATTTAACTTTTTCTCCTTAATTAGTCTTCCAGCATCCTGGAAACATAAATGCTATTAGTTCTGATATGGGCAGACTAACTAAGGTTATTCTAAGGCTATAACTAAGGTTACCTTTCAGTTTAGTTCCAAATGTAAATAATCTGTTTCCTAGTCTAGCAAGGGGTAATTACTGCTACACACGGACGGAAGAAACTTTACTGTATAATCTCATTGATGTAGTGAGCACTTACACTAAAAGAAGGCAAGCAGGAGTAGTGTTTGAAGTCAGTCCCGTGAAATGTCCAAGATGACAAGAACCAGAATGTCCCTGGTTTGTTGTGTTCTTTCAGCACAGTTCATACCCATGGAACGTATCAACACAGGTGTGTCAATTGTGTGGTTGGATGTAAATGGAATGCCTTTACTTCAAATAGGCTGGGGGAATGAACCTATTAATAGGGCTTATTTTTTCCCAGTTTTTATTTTGAATTGCTCTCAAAGTATATTACATCCATCAAGTCAGGCCTTTTAACAGCCAACACCTACAACATGAAAGCTCAGAGCATGAGGTATTGCCCTTACAGGTGCACTGCTGCATCACTATCTTGTTGATGATGCATTATACATATATAAGGATATATAAAATTTACTGCATTGCCTGAGACCTCTGCAAGATATAACCCATTTGCAGTACCAGTTCCAAGACCCACTTCCTGAGAGTGGTATCCTCTCTCATCCAGAGATCTCATACAGACAAAACTCTTTATATTTATTTGAATTTACATTTCTAACTCCCCATATTTAGGGATTGTATTTTAAGTATACAGAAAGAAGAGAAACTGAAAAAGCTGTACATACATAGTCTTGGTTGACCTGTCCTGTGAAGGTACATAGCTAAAAACATTGTAAAATGTAATTAATGGACCTATGATTTGTTAGAGATAAAAATCCTTACTGTGACTCATCAGCAGTTCTTGCAGAGTTGCAAGTACCTGAAACCCTTATCCTAAGCATTTCTTTGCTAGCATCTATCAAGCCTGTCATGAAGCCATATGCTCCATTAAATAGTGCTGGAAACATTCAGTTCAGCAGTACAGAGAAACTAATTTCCAAACTTTGGTCCACCGGGGTTCTACCGATCTCAACTGGAACTTCTTTAAAAAAAAAATCTGATGGCTTGCTGTAGCAGTGATTGAAAGCTCTGATTTAGTAATTTTGTCTATTAAAAAGCAGGTTAATAAATATAAAGTGAAAAAAGAGTTTTGGTTTTTTTCTCTACTGCAGGAATACCAGTCATATTTTTAGTTTAGAAAGATGTAGATGTAGGAGCATTAAAAATCCCTCCCCTTTCCCACATCTAATCTCTGTTTCCCCTGGCTTTGAAGATCTAGTAATTTCACCATCACATATTAGTTTCCTTCCTCTAAGGGTGTTTTCCTGTATTTTGTGTGATTATGTGTTTGATCTGATGCAGCATATTATTTCTCAGAGTCTGCAGCTTTGAGAATTTTTGCAACTTCCCGTGGGAACTCCCCTCATGTTTTCTGGGGTGATTTTTCACCTTGAATGTCTATAGGCTGCATGAAGGCACATTCTGCATTTATTGAGACTTCCAGTGATTCTTTATTTCAGAAAAATGTCAGTAAAAAAGGAGTATGCTTAATTTTCAGTGTACTTCTACTTGCTTACTCTGTTAAAGTATTAAGAGCCAGAAGCAACAACAAAAAAAAAAGAAGTTGCATGGAACAATCTGTCATATTCCTACTATAAACTACTCATGCTGTAAACTCTGTACAAAGTGAGTCCACATGCCAACAGAAACAAGATTTGTATTTTCATTGCTAACCTCGTGCATAGAGCTCTTTGAAAACAGCTACAGCCTCTGGAAGCTTTTAGTGCTGGTCAAGGTAAGTCCAGCTGAGGCTGTTCCCCAGCTAGAGGGATATAGAAAGGTAAATGGGAAAGGATTTCCTTCTCCAAAAACTGTACCAGCATATGGGAACATTTCTCCAAGCAAACATATTCCATCTGTATTGTTAGGCTACCTTAAGAGAATTGGTTTTGCTCTTCCAGCGTGTTAGGTATTACCTTCTGGCTTATTGTTTTCTCATTTTTTGGCCGTACTGTCCTATTTCCAGCCTGAAGTTACTGTCACACAGAGATTGAATTCTTTCATGTTCTTGATTTTTTGAAAAGCCAGACAGAAACCTATTCAGCTGTGCCCTGTGAAACCTCCTTTATGGAACAGCATTTCTAAGGGTCAATAATATATGTAGTGCTGTATAAACATGAGGTACATACCCACTCCTACCTCTAATCTAGAGGTATGAAATCCAAGTTCAGGATTAAAAATTCTGATAATACCCTTTTCTTCATGTACATTTTTTGCTCCATTCAAATAAATTTTGGCAATTCTTACTCTTATCTCATTTAAAATTGCTCATTTTAGATGTAATATATAAGTAAAAAAACGAACACCTAGGCTGAATAGGAGGAAACTTAGAGAGTGGATATTCTTATGTAAAATAAAGGTTGATTTGGAGACTATATTAAAGTGCAGGTTAACAGTGTAAAAATTTCAAAGGGCTGAACTGTTGTGTTATCACTTATGGTGGTGGATGGAACTAAGTCTAGTTGGTGGCTGGACTAGTAGTGTTCCCCAGGACTCAGCACTGGTGCTGGTTCTGTTTAACATCTTTATCCATCATTTGGATGAGGGGATAGAGTTCATGTTCAGTCAGTCANCAGGGATTGTCCCCCTGTACTTGGGGAATGACACTGAGGTGTGGGAGCATGTCCAGAGAAGGGCAGTGGAGCTGGGGAAGGGTCCGGAACCCAAGTCCTGTGAGGAGCAGCTGAGGGAGCTGAGGTTGTTTAGCCTGGAGAAGAAGAGGCTCGGGGGGGCCTTATCACTCTCTACAGCTGCCTGAAAGGAGGGTGTAACCAGGTGGGGGTCAATCTCTTCTGCCACGTTTCAAGTGAAAGGACAAGAGGAAATGGCCTTAAGTTGTGCAAGGGGAGGTTCAGATTCAATATTAGAAGGATTTTTCACTGAAAAAGTGGCTAGACATTGGAATAAATTGTGCATGGAGATGGTGGAGTAACTCTCAAAGTGTTCAAGATGTGGCACTTGGGATTATGGTGGTGTTAGGTTTATGTTTGGACTAGATGATTTTGAAAATCTCTTACAACCTTGACAATTTTGTGATTCTGTCATTTACATATATTAATGTACCAGGCTTTGAAGGGGTCAATGTTGGCATATTTTGACAGTTTATCCCATCTGCTTTATGGACTTAATTTGACAGAGAGATGTGCCATCAGAAAACAGGTGCCTCTCTGTTAATCAGAAAGGTGACTGCTTTCCCCTTCATACTGTTCGACAGATTGTGTTAAGTATGTTGAATCCACCTTTGATTGATTTGCTTTGCATTGGCTTGACTGGAGTTAACATTAAGTAAACTGCTTCAAGAAATGTTGTTAGGTATGATAATTGAAGCAATTGTAAGGTACTTGGTAGTTGATCAGATTGCTTCACTGTTTCTCAGTTCTTACTTTCCATATTATAAAACAGTTGATTCTGAAAACCCTAGGCACACAAGGAAAACCAGCAAATAAAATTATTTATAATTACAGAATCTAGAAAGAAGATTGGTAATACCCATTCTTCATAAATCCTATCTTGGGATTTAGAGTTCTTTAGAGATGTTGTGTGGGTTTTCTTTCTTTCTTGTTTTTTAGTCCAAGAAAGGATTTTTTTCATTACAGTTTATAACTGGAATATTTGCCAGTTAACAAGCTGGAGAAGAGAATGCATATCCAGCTTATAAGGTGGTTAATTTTGGTTCTTGAAAATACTGGCACATCACCCAGATAGAGAGAGGGTTTCTTGTATCATATAAGAGGAGACAGGGAAAATAAGCTGAGATCCATGTTGAAACTGGGAAAGGTTTTTAAAAGAACACACTGCATAATGGAAGCATTCTTGTATTGTTTTACATTACAGGAAGTAAAAGTATCTTTCAAGCATTTTGATACTGACTACCTGTATTTTGTAAAGGAAGTGCTTCAACATGATACTTCCATTAAAATATTAGTATAACAAAACTTAGATTAGCTGTTTCTTGGTCAGTAAGAAGAGAAAGATGCTGGTAGAGCCTATTGAATTGAGGTCCTACATTTTCCAAAATACTACACTTAATGTATAAACATACTTGGGTTCTGGTTGAAGTTGGGTGCTGAGACAAGGATCAGTTTTATATGATAGTGTTGATCTGTTCTTGGATTTTTTGGGGTTTTTTGGTTTTTTATTGTGGGGGGATGTTGGGTTTTGGACCTTTCTTTTTTGGTGGTGTTTGTTGTTGTTGTGTGTGGGTTTTTTGTGTTTTTGGTTTGGTTTGGTTTAGTTTGTACTTCTAGCCCAGCTGTCAGGAGATGTAATGAGATCTAGAATATTCCTCAAATGACCTCAGATCATATGTAAGAAAAGCACTGTCTTAATAAAATGTGATGTTTTATTTTATGTTTTCCAGAGTGGCAAAAGTAATGAAGGTTCCTGTGTATGAGACACCAGCAGGATGGAGATACTTTTCCAATCTCATGGACTCTGGACGTTGTTCCCTTTGTGGTGAGGAGAGTTTTGGCACTGGTAAGTAATACATAATCAAAAATTACCACAGATTAACATTTTGCCTTAAGTCAAACCCAAAAGAATCAGCAAATTATCTCTGTCTCAGGCTGAAACAGAGAACTGTCTGCTGTTCACATCTTGAGGCTCATCTTATAAGTGTGCTGTCCAGCACCTTGAGGCACGAAAAATTTGGAATATGGATCCTAAGCAGTGGCAAACAATCTTACTACTGTTCAGACAGCTTCTGGAGGTGCCTGTTGCTCTCTTCTGACTTGATTCTAATGCAAAAAAGCCTCACTGGTTCCACTGCAAATCTTTTCACAGACTACAATGGCATTTGGAGGGATTTTGCTGATATGGAAGCCACATGTTTTTTCCTAATGTGATTAGATGTACAAAGTATGAGGATTGGTATATCTGATGGTACATCTAAACAAAACCATTGTAGGCATTCCTTTTTGGAAGATCACAATTGCTCAGATGTCAGATAACATCATCATTAAAAGAAATTCAGTTATTTGTCAGCATTTGTGTTTTCCCCTAGGTATTTATTTCTCCCCTATCAGTCACAAGAACCAATCAAACAACAGAATGCAGAATGAATGAGAAATTTGATCAGTAAGCAATAGAGCAAATAATTGAACTGTGTATCACTCTGTAAATCTGCACAAATGTGGTTTTAGTTTATAACAATAACTGAATAAATTTCAGAGTGTTTCTTTTTTTCTTCCTGGATTCTGGCACAGAAATTCTTCCTTTTTATTTACTAGTTGGGCTATATTACAAGTCTTTTTGAAAAAGCACAGACCAGAATAACTTAATAAGTTTCCTGGATAATAGTTTATTCTATATTTTGATGTGAGTTATATGGAGTGCTCTGTTTTGAATGTGTAATAACTTGGCTGCAGCTCTTCATAGAAGATTACTTACCATGCAGTAAAACTTGATTACAGATTTCACTTTACTTTAGTTGACTTATGTCAAGTACTAAGTTTGTTGGTTGGGGTCCTTTAGAGCGGAATGCTGCTTTTTTGAAAATAAGGATACCTTTAAGCAGCCATAGACATGCCACTTCATGTATTATCTTGTTTGCTGTATGGGTCTGAATGGGCTATGATGCAAGAATGAAAAATATGTTATATATCTTAGGGTATTATATGTAAAAAGGAAGAGAATTTAAATTTATAATGAATGTTAATTTTCTTTTTGTTGTCAATGGGAACCAATGTCCCATGATTAGCAAAGTGTGTACCTTCACTGTTTGCTCTGAGTGGCACAGGTTTGTATTGCCTTGACTGTATCTTTTGAATAGGTACTTCCTCTACAGCATGTTCTGTGAGGTCATTGAGAGAGATGTAATTTGGGGAGAGAAGGGCAGGAAGATCTTGTACCTTTCTGCTGTACTGCTATTTGTTGCAGTGTGTTGTTGAACTGTATCTCCATGAGAGGTGTGAACTGGGGAGTTGTCACCTCTCACTGCTTTTTAGTACTTGTTCACTGGGCCAATTCTGTACCTCTTCCCTCTAAATACTGAAGTTGCTCTTGCTCATGCACAACCAGATACTTTCATGAAATTTAGGTGAGTCTAAAGACATCAATATGACCTCAGTAGCACCCAGATCAATTGGGAAAAAAACCCCTGGCTTCATCATCATGCTGAAGAGAGTTAGTGTGGATTTTATCTGGAAAGAGCTTGAAAGAGTTTTGATGGTGAGTTCCCATAGGTTGAAGTACGTCTAGGTACCTTAGCCCATGGAGTGCAGCACCTCCTGCTGCATGCAGGCTTGTGTGTAGAGGTATGTAAAGCAAACAGGAGTGCCCTCTCTGTGCCGTATGCCATGACAAACCATTGCCACAGATCTGTCTCTGCCTGGGGAGTTATTGTCCTAACCATCTTCATCTGATGATGTTGAGTAGGACTCTTTCAGATGCTTTCTGTGTGAGGGAGAAGGGAGGAATCATTGGTTGTGCTTAGTAGAAGCCATGTCTTCTTTGAGGAAACTTGCCATTTAAATGTTAGAGTGCAGTTATAAAAAAGGACAAACATCTTATTTCCCTTTCACATTGCAAAAGCCTGTTCAGGTCTTGCTAAGCAGACTGTCCCAATTACTGGTGGACTTTAGCCCTGGAGATCAGTCATGTAGAAATGAAAATGAAGTGTTTTGATCTACTGTAACAATGATGACATTGTGATCTCTGTTGGCCTAATTTTATTATCCTAAGTATCTGATAGTGGTTGAATTAGGGAAGAGAAACATTGATGGAGGTCAAGGAAGTGCCTCTAGGGTTTGGCTGTTCTAGATAGGCAAGAAAATTACCCTGATTTCTCTCTTTGCTTGCCATTGACTTTTTTTCTTTGCTTGTATCTTTCTGTATGGCCTTAAAACAGTTGCCTTCTGTACTATAGCCACTCTTCCAAATGTGCAGCTCTGTCTCATGACCTCAGACTAGTTTCTACATTCCTTACCCACTCTGTGTTCCTTATATTAATCTGGTTGTTCTATCCTAGCATCAATTCTTCAGATTCCTGATAAATTCTGACTCTTGTGAATTCTAAGAGTACTTGAACAACGTATTGCTGGCCGGCATGGAGAGCTGGTCTACAGCAATATCACAGCATCCTGGTATGTTCTGATCAAATTAACTTGGTTATACCTGCAGCACTTCAGTGCAGAAAGCCTCTTGACCTCCACTTTTATCCAATTCCATCTAAAGGCAAATCTGGACACTCGAGATTTGATCCCATGGGCATCCAGAGAACTTGAGCACGGAGTTTAAATTCCTCAGTCCATGTGTAGTTGCTGTGTAAAAAAGGAGTGTGACAGAAGGAGATTTCCTAAAGATGTTGTTGAGTCTGCCTCCCTGGAGATATTCAAGAGCTGTCTGGATGCAATCCTGTGCTGTGTGCTGTAGGATAACCCTTCTTTGAGCAGGGAAGTTGGATTAGATGCCCTGTTGTGGTCCCCTCCAACCCGACCCATTCTGTGATCCTGTGACACTTTTGGGGCCAATTATGCAATGACTGTGATGTCTAAAGTTTGTTTTTCTCACTGCCTCAATTTCCTTATCATCTTTCAATTCAGTGCAGCTGTCTGAAAAGTATCCTAATATGCCAGGAGGTTTATTTGTAAAACATGGTCTGGTTTGTAGATGACCAGTACTTTAGCAATGTGAACTGTTTTTAGCAGTAAATATTTACCTTATTGCGAATCTTTCAGTAATGTCTTAAGCTGTGTGACCCTCACATGTTTCTGCCAGTATTGGGCATTTGAATCAATTTTACAGCTTTTGCCCAGTCATATCTATTTAGGGAACTGAAATTTGGCACTTTTTTAGCTTTCAGCATGGAATACTTATGTAAGTGTACAATATAGTGATCAGAGTGGGAAACTTACTGCTCTGTGTAAGAGGAAGGAGTTTTAAAAATCCACTTTCTGTCATCAAACTGCATTGGAAACCAATTGCTTGTGTACCCAGGTAATCCAGCCCAGCTGGAATTTCCAAGTAATACAGAGCCCTGGTTTTATAACATAAGGGACTTTGCTCTGGCAAGTAAATAAAAGCAAATTTTCTGCTATAAAAGGAGAAAAGATGTTGAAAATATCCCATACAGCTGTATTTCCCAAACTTGTTTTCTGGCAGCTGATCTTGGAGCTCAACCAATGCTTTAAAAACTTCTTCCATTTTTGTAGCAGTGTGGGGAGCTTGTCAGATGAGGTTAGTAACTTTCTGGTTCTATGACTAATGCTCAGCACACAGTTCAAAGGAGGGCCTCAGCAGCAGCAATTAGTTTCTAAATTTCATCAGCAAGCTATTAATCAGGATTAGGAGAACTGTGTGTCTGATTTATCTCTCTGCAGTTTAAGACACTTCAGTAATTGCTACAACTTTCTTAAATTTGCTCGCTTCATCTCCAAATTTCCAGATTCTTTTAACATCAACCCCCTTCTCCTGCAAGATTATGTGGAAGAAGAACTAGTGGAGAATATAAAAATGTGCTACTGCTGAAATTAATCAAAGCCACAAAAGAGCTGTTTAGTGGTGTCTGTTGCAGTAATAAAAATCTAAAGTAATCTCATTAACTTGAAAAAATGATCAGATCAGAATGCCCCTAAATCTCCATTTGCCTAAAGTACTGCTAAGTTTCAGACTGCTGGATGATAATTTTGTAGCACTCAAGTATGTGCAAACAAAATGATTTGTTGTGAGTTTGTGTACTCCTGTGAATTTCTTGTTTTCAAATCACATTTACAATGTGATATGACAGACAGGGAAAAGAAATCATGCATATGACCCACAAGGCTTGCTTTCCCTATCAGAATTGGGTATCTCAGATACAAAAAAAGATAGACAGCTTTCAAATACCAGAAAAATTATATTATGAACATATTTGCATGATTTTGCTTTGTTTCTCAAGCTACTGCCTCTGAAGACTTTTCTTCATTTTAAGACTGTGTAAGCTGAGCACTTCTCTATGAATGGGAACATGGTCTGAGAGTTTTGCCCAGGTTGTTTACTCTGAGTCTGGACACAGCAATTTACTGTAGTAAAAAATAACTTTTGCTACTGTTATATGGAGAAATAAATTAACTTAAAAATAAGTTGTTGAAACACTTAAATTTATTATAATTTCCCTTACAATGGCAGATTAAATATAAAGGGTTAATCAGGAAAAAATTTTTGTTGACTCCTCTTTCTATTGTCTCTTCTTCAGCTCATTGAATGGAATGAGGAATTCATTAATTCCATGATGTCTCAATTAAAAGTAGCACTGAGAATCATCCCGAGGTTACTCAGAGCTCCAAGCAAGCTGGGAGTGGTGTTAGTATTGCAATTTCAGGAATACACAGCTACCTTTTCCTTCTTCCTTTTGCAGAGGACAAATACGCTTCTGCAAATTCCTTGGATCTATGGAGCAAAGAATGGTGTTAGCTGAACTGAGGCAGCAAACTCCCTCCCTAGAGTTTGTACAATGTGAGCTGAGCAGTAGGACTAGGTTAAGAGAGGGCAAGCAAAGACACCTACAGATGACTGTTGGTAGGTGAAAATCAGAGTAACAGAATTGCAGCAATAGATTTTAATTTGCTGAAAGAGAGAAGGGCAATAAATACAACAACATATGTGCATACACTAACCAAGCTGATGGATGTGCTCACTTTCACTTCTGTTGAGACTAACAAACTGAAACACTTCCTGGGAACACAGGATTATTGTCCCTGTACTCATATCAGGCTACCTTTTCGAATCGATGACTTCTGATTCTGAAACAGTTGAGTTGCTCCTAGATACCCAGACTTCTGTCTCTGGATTACTTTATTCCATTGCTTTCTCCTTCCAGAGAAGCAACAGTTTATGTCTTCTGAGGGACATGCAAGGACAGAGAACATGCCAAATCTCCCAAATGTATATGAGGAATAATACATTCAGCCCTCCTCATATATGATTTATGAGTTTAAGCCATACCAGAGCAAAGCTCAGAACACAGGAAAGAACTCAGAAATGCTTCTGTCCATGTTTCAGTGGAATATTTTGCTTCAATGAAATGTACTTGAGGTGTTTGCTAAATCAGAATGTATCTCTTTGGTGTTCAGCTTAGCCTATTGATCCATTGCCATGAAATAGACCATTTTGCTGAATGACTGCAGTGCTCTTCACTGTATGATTTGCTGGCCTGCAGTCTGCAGAGTGCTGTGTAGCAGGAGAATAAATGGTCATTCATACTGGAACAGATTGCTGAGGGGTTAAACTCAATTCCCTGTCTCCACTTCTTGCTGGTGTCTGTTGAGACACTTCAGCCATTCAAGTGGCTGGTGATAATCAGCAACAGAGATGACATTTTAGGCGAAATGGAATTTTTTCTGTGCTAAGGATGAGTGGCTGAAACGAGAGGCATTTAGAGGCATGCAGGGCAAGAAGGAAAGGAACAGCCACGGTGGGGTGAGCCTGCTGTTACCAGGGCCCTGCCTGTCCCTCTGGAGCTCCTCCACTGCCCAGGAGCAGCACCAGGGCTGTCACCAGTCCCAGCAGTGCTGCAGCAGGGCCAGTGTCCAGCTGCCCACAGCCCTGCCATGCCTGGCTGAGGCCCCCAAAGCCAGGCCTGCCCATGCTCCCACATCCTGCCGTGGCACTGCCCCATCCCCGTTCCCAGGAATGGCACTGGCACTGCCCCATCCCCATTCCCAGGAAGGGCACTGCCCCATCCCCATTCCCAGGA
>VZRX01018635.1:0-13455 GCA_013398075.1 Notiomystis cincta | reverse complement strand
CATCCCCATTCCCAGGAATGGCACTGCCCCATCCCCATTCCCATTCCCAGGAATGGCACTGCCCCATCCCCATTCCCAGGAATGGCAGTACCCCATCACCATTCCCAGGAAGTGCCCACTGCCTGGAGCTGGGAGTGCCCTGGTGGCCCCTGCTGCCCTGCTGAGGGTGGTGGGACTGGGACTGGGACAGGCCCTGGCTGCTGGAGAGGAGCCCTGCTGCTGTTCCAGTCCCTGAGCGGCCCCAGCCCCTGTGGTGATTGATGGCTTTTCCTGCTGTTACCAGAGGAACAGTATATGCTGGGGGGGAAGTAAAGCTCTATTCTAGATTTCTCTTCTGGTGGCAGGGGCAGAAGCCTGCACCATTATCTGGGAATGACTCTTGGCTTCAGTGACAGTGACTGTGACTATGCTGCCTGCTTTGCCTACAAGTAAGCTGGCTTTATTGTCCATAGGACATATTGCTGGTGTTCTGTAGAAGATATCCTTAAGCTGATCTAGCATATTACTGCAGCGAGGGAGTAGAAAAGGTGAGAGATGACCTTTAAGGTCCCTTCCAGCCCAAACAGTCCTGTGATTCTGTGCCTGAGTGTCTGAAGGACTGGCTTTCTGTAGAGGGACATTTGTTTCCCTTTCTTATCTGAAGCTATTTGCAAAGCTTTGAGAGCTCATAAATAACCCTGCCCTTTTTCTTCTGACTGGTTGGCACTCCATGCTTTCCCAGCACCCAGTACTGGAGCAGGGAATAGAGTGAGCTGTGGGTTCTCTTGCAGCAGCTCCTCGAGCACCAGCCCTAAACTCAGGCTGTTGTAATAGGACTCTGCTGTTTTTGCAGAAGCTTGCAGATTACAGATCAAGGCAGATAATGAGTAGCAAAAAGGAGATATTCTTACTGTTATGACAGCTACTTTGCAAATGTTACTGTCTCAGCTCTCAAGTCCATCTACAATGTTCAATGTCCTTATTTTCTGTAATACCTAACACATAGACATAAACACAATCTTCATGCAAATCTTTATCCTCATCAACAAGTGTTGAGTAATCATTCTTATACAACTTAAATATTGTGCTGAATAGTAATTTGCATTTATTTAGCCCTGTGGTAGTTAATGTTAAGATTAATGTTAGATGAAGAATGTTGAGGTTGACTGTAACACAAGAAGCATAAGTGGCAGGCAGATCTGTGGCAGACCCAGGACAATGGGCTCTTAGAAAATCCATACAAGCAGAGGCTGCTACCTTGATTGTTGCTCTCTCCCAAGAAGAGAGACTGCATGTTCAAGGTAATTGCAGACCCTAGGATTCATGGTGTCTTTCTGTACATCTTGTTATTTTCCTTATATGCCTTTAATATGTTGACAGTTTTCGCAGGATTTACAGCTTCAGTGCATCAATTTATGTTATGGGAACTGTCCTCTGCCAGTAGCCAAACACAGCTATTTTGACAGATGACTCTGTGGACCTTGCAGGCTGTTGTGTAAAACCGAGCTGTACAAAGCATCCTGCTGCAACAGGATTTTTGTGTTTGAGGAAGGAGAATGTTTCAGAAAACAGATTTTCAGCCTAAGTGTTTTTAGAGTCCTCTCTGATGGATTTTTTAAGTGTCTTCTAAAGACAGATAGTTCAATTGGTTGCCTCCATAATCAGTAGGTACTTCATAGAGTAAACAAAACTTCTGATTTACTCTACTTGCTTTGTAGTCATGGTTTCAATAATGTGTGACTAGCCAGAAAACCATAAGGCTGCAGCTAACAAACTTTTACCAAATCTAGTATTATTATGCCAGAGCAATGGCTACATATTTGATATCTCATCAAGTTTCTTGAGTCTGTTAGCTTATATCATTGCCATTAGTATCTACTGAGTGCCAGGGGTCTTGGATTTTACTTGAGTCAGAGACTATATGTTAAACCATGTGGAGTATTCCAAAACTGTTCCTAGTCTTCATTGTTGGAACAATTTCAGCCTTCATAATTACAAACCTAAGAAGGGATCTAGATTGGAGCATCCAAACATCTTTACCACTGAGAGGTATTGATAAATATAAAAAAGGGAACAGTCCCACTCTCTGCTTTGCTTGTTTTGTGTTTTGGTTTTTTTTCCTCAGGAAAAATTATTTTCAGGCTCTTGGTTGTTGTCATGAATATTCTGGAAATTGGCAATTTTTATTGGAATGGAGAAGTTCTTTCTCTGCAGCTTGACATCTGCAGATGAACATCTGCAGAAATAAGGAGATGCTGTTGAACTTGACTCTCCTAAAGGAGAATATTCTGGCTCATGGCTGTGGTTTGCATATCTAGCCCAATTCTGGGAAACAGAGGTGTGAAACACTCTGTACATCAGTGAGCAGGAATAATGACTAAAAATGTTTTCATACTGCAACTGTTTCTATTCAAGCACTTGTACATATTTTTATTTAACTTTAGAAGTATATGGGCTTTGTCATGCATAAATAGGTCATATTTTAAAGATTAGTTCTGGTTTTCTGTCTGGAGCATATCAGAGGTGCTGGGGTAGTACTACTGATTACCATTATGTGACATACACAGTTAAATGAGAAATTTGCCCAGCCTCCTTACCTTGTTTTCTGACTGGCAGTGATTCCGAATAATGTGCTCAATGTCTGTCTCTTTAGGGTCTGACCACCTTCGAGAGAAAGATGGACTGTGGGCTGTGCTAGTTTGGCTTTCAATCCTAGCAGCTCGAAAGCAGAGTGTGGAGGAGATTGTCAGGGATCACTGGGCAAAATTTGGCCGGCACTACTACTGCAGGTGAGAAAAATGAGGAGAAGGCACTTAGGCAGCTGATATGAGAATTCTGCTACAATCATTGCTTGTTTAGATGTGCTCAGCTGCACTTAGGTGTGCATTTGCTGTGCCTACAGAATGAAAATCTGGCACAGTTTATCACTCACTGTTTCATAGACAGGGTTTTCCAGAGGAGTAAGGAATAGGAGCTACATGTATATGTCAACTGCTAACATATGAATAATTGGATTTTTAAATACTGAATGGCAGAAAGATTTGAATTATTTACTTGTGGGTGCAGCTTGCTGCATGATGCTGAAAAAGAAGCATAACCCCAGCAAGATTTACTCCTGCATTTTTTCTGTAAGTGCCTCCATGTGACACTGTTTTAGTGAGAAGTGAAACCTATGCCTGCTTCCAAGTCAGGATAACTCCTCCAAAGATACAAACATTTACTTATTTTTATTAAGGTCTCAATATGGTGAGTTCTTGCTGTCATTTTCATCTTTGCTTCTGCCTCTCTCTTAATCCAGACTTAATCCAGAGGAGCTTGCAATTTGTAAGGTCTTTTGCACACAGCTGTTCCTCAAAACTTGTAGCAAAGTTTCCTCTATTTCACTTGTCTATTGAGCACTGCACTGATTGTGTCATTAAGTTTTGAAAGCTAGCTGTGTATTGGTGGTATTTTCTATGCTGCTTTGGAATCTGCATTTTCTGGATGCTTTCTGTTGATTTACAGTCAGGTGGCTAGTGTAGAACTGTGGTTGCACACATGTAATGGTTAGGTGGCACGAGGCTTGCATGTGTGTGCTGGTTTCATTTGCAGTCATTACTTCAGTGGTACACGTCTGATTTTTGAAGTAAGCAGTAAATTGCTAATTGTGACTATATAGAGTTCTGTGAAAGAAGAACTGTTTCCTCAGCTCAGGGGACTTACTTTCTCATTCTACTTTTTATTTTATATATATGCAAGGTTTGATTATGAAGCACTGGAACCCAGAACAGCGTATTTCATAATGAGAGACCTGGAAGCTCTGATCACTGACAAATCGTTCAGCCATCAGCAGTTTGCTGTGGGTAACAATATTTACAGTGTGGAAAGAACAGACAGCTTTGAGTACATAGATCCTGTGGATGGCACTGTGACCAAAAGACAGGTATGGCCAAGTGTTGCTATTCCATATTGTCTCCAACAGTGTTGTTTCTACAGTTCAGCAGCCAAGACTGTCCATTTATTTATGGGATGTGTTTCCTTTGCTGTGATAGATACTGCATTTCCTACTTAAGATTAGCTCAGTCTGGATAAGATAATCCACCTTTAGTTTATCTTGCACTTGCTGTAACTGGAGACAATAGTGAACATAGGAGGGGATGAAGTCCCTGTTGACAGCAATGCGTGTATAGCGAGTGTTCCTTTTCCAGAACAGTGGAAAATATCATATAGAAAGATGATCTCTCCTTTTTCTGTTTTCTATCTGAAATCTCCACTGGCTATACATTAAAAAAGAAAAAAAACTCTTGCTCTTGGTTACCCACAGGTGCAATATCTGTCATAGCCAGTAGCATGCAGAAGACTTTAGAAGCCTATGCAGGCATATTTGACTTCCCTAGCCTAAATTACCAGTTCTTTCTGGACTCTTTCTATACTGAGATTCCTTTTTTGTCAAGAACTGCAGTTCAGACTGAGTGTTTGGAAGTTCATGACATGCTCAAAAGTAGCTGTGTACTTTTACCAGGTGTAAATGTATATTCAAGTATCTTGAATATGAGCTGTGACTCCTATTAAACTTTGTCCTGATTTTATGCTGTTTATGTTTTTATGGTCCTGCTTTCTCTGTTTTTTAAATTATTTAACCTAAAAACCCCCCAGCAAATGATAGTAGAAGCCATTAAAACTACTGTCATGCCATTCTACTCAGAGTCTTTGTAGTTTCCATTCATCACTGCATCCAGAAAATAAAAGCAGCCCATCTGCCACTGAGCTACTCTCTTTTTGCATGTTACTACTGAAATAAGATATGAGGATATTGTCATATCCAAGTCTAGTGGAAAATTACAGGCATGGCAGGCAGACTTGTGACCTTTATAGTTTAAAAAGAAGCTTGTGAATTTTCATTGCACCTTTCTTTCCCTTAATTTTTTCATTCAAAGCACTTAGTCTATATTGGAATATATTTGCTAATCATGTCACTATGTAACACAAACAGAGAAACATGACTTGGCTTGATTTCAGACAGACTCTGAAAGAGAGCCCATAAAACCAGAAAGCATATCTTTTCATAGGGAGAAGCTCTTATTTTTTCAGAATACAGTTCAACCAGTTTGTCCTTTGGCAAGGACACATTCCTAGCTTCATGTGTCTCAGTGGGATTCTCCAAGCACAATAATATAGGAGAGGGTATTGATCTATGCAAATGAAACAACAGTTCACTGCTGCCATTTTCCTCGGGTAGCTTGCTCATCATCTAAACGCAGGTATCTCTTTCAGACCATCATAGTTTTCATGTGGATTTTTCAGCTAAGTATTCAGGAACATGTTCCAAGTTTTGTTCCCCAGTAGGTAGAGGAGAGAGATTTATATTCAGTGTAACTGAATGTAAATGTCTGCAGGAATGAGAAGCTGGCTCCATGATAATTATTCAGTGTTAATAAACAACATACTCAGAAAACAAACACAGCAACGAGAAAATAGGCAGCAAACAATACACACAGACTGTTGCTTCTAATTAATTCTGTCTCTCAAAATCCATGAATATTGTTAATCACACTGCAAAAATAAGGCTTAAAATAAAATGAAACATTCTGTTGTTCTTCATGAATGTTATAATTTTTTAAAAGCTGTGCTGTGTTTTTGCACACATCAGCACATAACAATGCTGCTCTTGAGGATCCAGCAAGCCAGGAATAGAACCAGTTGGATTTTTGTGTGAAATTTGAATTGTAAGCATGAGAGGTACAAGTTGACCATTATACTAAGAGACAGAAGGCTCCAGAGAGTCCTTATTGTGACCTTTCAGTACTTCAAGGGGGCTTCTAAGAAATATGAGGACAATTCTTTTAGCAGAGCCTGTTGCAAGTGGTAATGGCTTTAAACTAAAAGAATAAATATAGACTAGGTGTAAGGAAGACTTTTTTTTTCAGTGAGAGTGGTGAGACACTGGAACAGGTTGTCCAGAGAGATGGTGGATGCCCCATCTCTGGAATCATTCAAGGTCAAGTTGGGTGGGGCTCTGAGCCCCTGATTGAAGACGTCCCTGCCTGCTGCAGTGAACACGATGACCTGATGACATCAGGACTGGATGACCTTTAGAAGTCCTTTCCAAACCCAAACCATGCTATGATTCTGTGATTATGCTTTATATGGTGCTAAAGATGTTTTGGCACATATCTGAGGAAATAAAAATTTTACTTAGGTTTTACTTATCCTTTAGAATATTGGCATACTGTGTTTCCAACATCAGTGTCTTGTCAAGCTGCTGATAAAACTGGAAAAATAAAATGCATTTCTTTTAATTATCTTCTCTCATGTTTTGATGGTTTACTGCCCTTTAAACAAAAGTAGTGAGGATCTCAGTTTATGCATTAGACCTTTGACAACAAAAGGACTAAAGGGAAGAAAAGTTCAGTGGCTTATCAGAGGTTGCATTTACATAAAGGGAACTAGAATGTGTATTAGTGCACAGATGGTGGAATATTGCAACACTGCAACTAAATCTGTGCAATTTAGTCCTCTGGCCTTAATGGCCTTCCTGTACAGAAACTGTGGATCCAAGTGTATGGTCTGTGGTCTGTAAAAAAATGTGTTCATATATGCACTACAAAAGGGAGGAGGAGAAAAGAAAAAAAGATGTGAAGATGGCAGCAAAGAGCAAATTTTTAGTTAATAAATCAATCAATACTCTTTATTATGCACACAGTAAATGTGCATTAATTAGTGTACTTGAAATTAATTAACATCTTAAATTTTCCAAATTATACTACAGATGAATTGAAATTCTTGCTGTCATATATAGATGCATCATGTTTGAGGGGTAGCAACTGGTCCTGTCTTTTGTATTCAGTACTGACAACTGTTTTTTGATCCAGGGATTCTGTAGCTGTTTCTTAGGCCACTTACCTTTAGTGATCTTATACCTGTTTCTCAGGCCATTGATTTTGTGCTCTGCCACACAGAATAGGAGCAAATCAAGTAAAAGAAATAAAAACATCAGTAAGAGAGTATTTGTTACGAGGAGTGGGAGGGAGCGCACAACATCATGTCTAGTCTTCAGAGGGAAAAAAGAGTAATGAATGAGTTTGTCCAAAGTTGTGGGGAAAGAAGAATGGCATCCAAATGACTCTTCCTTTCACTTTTATTTTGAAGAAGTGAATGGTGATTTGTAAAGGTCCTGCCACCTTACATATGTGCTGTTCCTTCTCCTTTCGCAGGGGCTGCGGATTATTTTTTCAGATGCTTCCAGACTCATCTTCAGAATGAGTGCTTCTAGTCATGTGAGAGCTACTCTGAGGATCTATGCAGAGAGTTATGAAAAGGATCCTAGCCAACACAATAAGGAACCCCAGGTAAAGCCATAGCATTGTACAAAGTCAGTAAGTAAAGCACTGCCTCGGTAATAGCAGTGGCTACAAGTTTTCATCTTTGATCAGAAGCAACATTCAAAACCCTGTAGTTTTAAGTCTCGTGGAGTTGTGTGTTCATGATAGGATTGCTAATGCAGATGTTTCAAAACATATGCTGTCAAATGAATTTGAACCCTAAGTAAGTGTTTGATTCTGACCATAAACTTAGTGAGTTTCTTCTTACGCTATTAAACAGTTGTGTATCAGTCATGAGAAGTGCTTCAATTGTCACAGAAATGTTGCAGATCCCATGCCTGCAGATACCATCTATTACATTTATTTGCTTTTTAAAAAAAGTAACAGTTTGCACCCTCAGTAACTTCTTGGACAGAATATTTAAAATGTTAAATCTCCAACACAATAAAGGATCATATTTTAGCAATTTTATTGTTTTTCTGTGTATCAAGGTTTGCCCAGCTAGCAGGATCATTAATATATTTTGCTTGGGGAGGAACAGTGCTACAACCCCATTTGCACTTGCTGCAATACTTGGTTTACATGGTAAAGTTTTGGAGTCTGGGAGGCTTCAGGGATATTTTCTTTGAGAAGTTGCTAGAAGCTGTTTCTGTGTTAAAAAGAGCCAGTTCCAGCTGGCTCCTAGATGGACCCACCACAGGCCAAAGCTGTAGCCCTTTGTGGTAACATCTGTAAACAGGGTAATAAACCCACTGTGCAACAACAGCAGGGGAGGGAGAAGGGGAATATTTGTGAGAAGCAACTCTGCAGGCACCATGGGCACGGCAGAACTGGGGGGAGTGATAGAGTGGCCTGGTGGGCACCTGACAACCAGTCAAGGTCAATGCACCACAGTTGCATCAAACTTTGTTACAGCACAAATGTTTTTCAGTTGTGATTGCACTGACCATTTTAAATATGGTTCTTCATGCTATGCAGGTAAGACACAAATGAAATGAAAGTAAGTCATGGTAAGAGACAGACTATGAGTTGATTTTAGAGGTTTGAAGTGGACTTACAGTAACCTTGGGATATGTAACCAAAATATGTGATCCAAACATGTTTCTTGTCTGACAAATCCCAGCAAAAAATGCTAGAAAACAATGGAGCATATACTGGCAGCATTATCTGGCTAAGCTTTTGACTATTTAATTGCAAATGAGCATGTACATTTTCAAGTGGAATCATTACTGCTTTAACAGATTGTTTTATTTTCTATGAGAGAAGTAATACTCTGGCAGAATTTAGGCTTGTGTGCCTCCTAAAGTAACCTACAGTCAATATTCAGTATTTAACATTCGTTCTTTTAAATGAGTGGAAAACAGCAAATGTTCTCAGTGAATTTTCTACTTGTGAAGAGACTAGATTGAGGGAACAGTAGTTGTCCTCACAAAATGAGGAATGTGTTGCCCTAGTGTTACATTTCTTCTCTGTTCTGCTTGCACTTGGTTGAGAGAGGTACATAAAGTCTCACCAGCAATACAGACCATGTCCAGGGAGCAGCAGGATTGGATGTGCTGCACAAGGCAGCAGGAGCCAGGCACCCAGACCTGCTGCACCACAGGCAGAGAGCCCTCCTTGTCCAGGGGACAGTCCTGCAGCAGGAAGGTGAAGAGGACACGGCAGGTCTCTGGTAATAAGCTCCCTCAACAAGTGATGGGTCAGATTGAGGGTTCATTTGGAGCAGCAGCAGATGGTACCAGAGACAAAGCTGGAGACAAGGCAACAGTGTGGACCTACCCAGGAGACAGGGTCAAAGTCAGAACTGGAGATAAGATACAACATATATCCAAGCAGTCTTTCAGGGGAGGAAGCTGCCTATAGCAGCAGAGCCAGAGGTAAGGCTGGAGACAAGCACTCCTACAGCTCAGCTCAGGCAGGGAGCAGTGCCCCTGGGACAGGCAGTAATGGGCCTCGGGCAGGGTGTGGGGGAAGGTTCTCAGGGGACCCTAGGCAGGCCAGGAGGGCTTATGACTGCCCTCGAGGATTTCAGAGTTTGATCATTTATCCAGCACACCAAAGGGGTCTGTTACTGCCAAGGACAGAAAAGAGGCTGGAAGGGATTTTTTTCTGTGCAGATATCAGAGCCTGTCAGGTGGCAACACTTTTGTATGTTTAATCAGGATATTCTCTAGCGAACAAACAATCCTGGGGTAGAAACGTCATTGCCTTGAAACTTGCTACAGGGACTTTCCTGCACTTACAGAGTGCAGACAGGCATTTTGATATCCAGACTGCCCCAGAAAATACATAGTACAGTAAACACCCTCCTCATCGCCTGCCATGTGCACGAAATCTGGGATACGTAGCAGTTTCACCTCAGTTAATACAATAAATTCTTTATTTGGTTTCCCATTGCATAGTATTGCACAGTTGCTGCTCTTTCCTTGCCCTGGCTGAATGCTTTGCCAGCATGAGTGCATTAGAAACAACAGGGTCATAGATTGTATCCGACAGGCAGATGGCTGACTTCAGGGCAGTACATAAATTTTAGGAGATCCTCATGTACAAAAATAACTAAACATTTCCCAGGAGAACATGTGATAGTCTTCAGTGAAGTATGTCAAAAAGAGTGACTAAAAAACTCCTTTTTCAGAAAACAGCATTGCTAGGAAGAGGTGCCATAGTTTTCCTGATACTGTAATTCCTTTATTATTTAGTTTCCTTTGAAGTTCATACATACTGACATACACATATCTAAAAGCTGGGACAGGTTTCAAGTTTTGAGAACTGTGTTTTCTATTTGCTGTCAGTAATAGGAGCACAGCATAAGTGGTCAGTTATGGGAAAAGCATTGACATAAAGAAGTCTGTTAATTATATACCTTATATACCTCAAGTATTTACCTTATGGTATTTAAGAAAATTGTTACATTTAGAATTATAACTGCATATTTTTCTGTAATTGATCTTTGTAATAGAGGAGATGACTATATGTGGTTTCTGTATTACTGTACTCTTCCTGAAGCAGGTGATCAGGAAAAGCTCCCTTCCAAACCTTTTATAGCATAAACCAGGACAAGATTTTTTGATGATTGGCTGCTTAAGTGAATATTCCATTGGTTCTGTTTATTGCCCCACCTCTTTCCAACATCTTGTTTTAGATAATGTTTTTCATGTTTTTGCCTGGTGAGAATTCCAGTCAACACCTGAATTGAAAGGCAAAAATACCTTGATATATCTTTTTGCTTTTTGTCATAAAAAATAAATGTCTCTGTCTTGACACACAACTCAGTCATCTTGGAGGTTCCATTTTGTGGAATCATTATGGTAATTAGCTTGAGTTTCGCTCATACCAGCATCCTTTTTTGCCCCTCTTTCTTTTCAGACAAAGCCTTTTCTAAAATTAACCATCCAGCTTTTTAGTAGTGTTCAAGTTCTTTTAGTTTGCTTTTGTAATCTTTGACAATGTAACTGCTGATGGTGAACTTTTCACAGATAAGCAAACATCTGAACTACATCTTCCAGTGTGCATGTTGAGATGTGCATATTATTCTGGAACAATAATTATGACACTTTCTGAGTTGCAGTGGACTTTTTTGACCTTTTGTTCCAATTTATATGTAGGCCAGTATGTATTGTAAAAATAGGTGCTAATGAAGGTAAGAGTCACCCAAATCATATTTTAGTACCATCTTTTATACAATTAATTGATAATACTTTCTACCTAGAATAAAGCATAGACAATTTCCTGATCTACAACAAGAGAGTCCAGGGGAAAGTGGTAAAATATGCCAATAATGAGAAGTCTGAGGTCATGGATAAATGTAAGTGGCCATGACTTCTGGCTGTTGAATGATCCATTTAGAGAAATTTGCAGAAGCAGCTTCATGGACACCTGGGAGATAAGGGGTGGCTACTTTTTTCCATTCAGTTCTTCCTGTAACCCAGTATCAACAGTGAGAATCAGGAAGAATAAAGAAAAACTACCATCATACTCTCTCCAAAGTATATCAAAAACAATTCAATGTTTTCAATTCAAACAAACCAAATTCAATCCAATGTGTTGCACATTTGAATACTGCGTAGAGTGGTGATGCAATCTAGACCTAAAACAAAATATTGAAAACAATGCCCAACACTTTCTAAAACTGAAATGTTCTGCTTTAGAATTAAAGACCACTCCATTGATGTGTCTTGTCACAGATGATGTCCCTCATCACTGGGTATTCCTGAGAATAGTGCTCTCAAGATAGTTTTTACATGGAAGATTTACATTTAAAAATTTTCTCTCTGTTTTTAATTATTCAAATAGGCATCCAGCTATCATTCATCCATTTCAGAAAGCTCAGTTAATTATAAAAAACAATATTTTTCTCTCTGAAGTCTTACATGCATTGGACCTTTATGCATTGGCATGTGTCTTTTTCTAAGTGAACAGTTAGAGTTTTCCTAAACTTAATACAGATGTAAAATGAAGAGATATGTTCAGTGGGCATGAAGTACTAAAATAAGAGTTTATTGACCTTTAGTTTCATTTATAGCCTTACTTTTTTAAATCACCTCAGTATTTAATATTTGTACATTCCTACATGTCTTGCCCTTTGTCTAGCCACATGAATGTGTTATTGAACTTGGATAAGATTCAAACAGGAAGTTTCATACACAAAGACAAAGAAAGAAATTACCCACTATGGTTGTACTTGTAAATCCAGTGTGTTCTTCAACAGCATGTTGTGCTGCTGTTTCAGGATAAGTGTCCTGGAAAGAGTGTCAGTAGTCGGCATTATTCTGATAATGACTTAATTAGCTCTGTTTACAGTATGTTATTATTTATTATGTGAATTCTGTCAGCAATAAATAGGTGTTGTCATAGAGTCACAGAGTTATAGAATGGTTTGGGTTGGAAGGAAGCTTAAAGATGATCTAGTTCTAAGCCCCTTACCATGGGCAGGGACACCTCTCACTAGACCNATATTTTTCTCTCTGAAGTCTTACATGCATTGGACCTTTATGCATTGGCATGTGTCTTTTTCTAAGTGAACAGTTAGAGTTTTCCTAAACTTAATACAGATGTAAAATGAAGAGATATGTTCAGTGGGCATGAAGTACTAAAATAAGAGTTTATTGACCTTTAGTTTCATTTATAGCCTTACTTTTTTAAATCACCTCAGTATTTAATATTTGTACATTCCTACATGTCTTGCCCTTTGTCTAGCCACATGAATGTGTTATTGAACTTGGATAAGATTCAAACAGGAAGTTTCATACACAAAGACAAAGAAAGAAATTACCCACTATGGTTGTACTTGTAAATCCAGTGTGTTCTTCAACAGCATGTTGTGCTGCTGTTTCAGGATAAGTGTCCTGGAAAGAGTGTCAGTAGTCGGCATTATTCTGATAATGACTTAATTAGCTCTGTTTACAGTATGTTATTATTTATTATGTGAATTCTGTCAGCAATAAATAGGTGTTGTCATAGAGTCACAGAGTTATAGAATGGTTTGGGTTGGAAGGAAGCTTAAAGATGATCTAGTTCTAAGCCCCTTACCATGGGCAGGGACACCTCTCACTAGACCAGATTTCTCAGAGCTCCATCCATACTTGACTTTGAAGGTGGACAATGTGACATCTACAACTTCTCGGGGCAACCTCTTCCAGTGCCTCACCAGCCTCACAGTAAAGGATTTCTTCCTTGTATCTAATCCTAGCTACTCTCTTACAGTTTGAATCCATTCTCACTTGCCCTGCCACTACGTGCCACTGTTAAAAGTCCCTCTCTTTCATGTAGGCTTGCTTTAGGAGCTGGAAGGCTGCAGTTAGGTCATTCCCAAGCTTTTTCTTTGCCAGACTGAACAAATTCAGTTCTATCAGCCTTTCCTTAGAGGGCAGATGCTCCATCCCTCTTGCTGTCCCTTCTCTGGACTCACTCCAACAGGTCCACATCCTTCCTGTGCTGGGACCCCAGAGCTGAAGCAGCACTGCAGGTGGGGTCTCAGCAGAGCAGAGCAGAGGGGCAGAATCCCCTCCCTGCCCTGCTGCCCACACTGCTCTGGATGCAGCCCAGGACATGTTTGGCTCTCTGGGCTGGGAGTGCCCATGGCTGGGTCATGTCCAGCCTCTCACCCAGAGCACCTCCAAGTCCTCCTGGGCAGGGCTGCTCTGATCTGGCCGTCCCCAGCCTGTGCTGATACCAG
>VZRX01018634.1:14404-49771 GCA_013398075.1 Notiomystis cincta | reverse complement strand
GCTGGTGTTGGGTGCTAAATATGCAAAATCAAGCTGCAGAAAGGACCCATTGCAAATCACACTGTCCAAGATGTGTCCTATCACGTCACCCAGTGGCACTCTCAGCAGCAAGTAGGAGGTTTTATCCTAATAAATACCTGTGAAATCCTATTTGTTTCTTTTCCAGACTTGCCACATGTGAAGTTTTTCCTGCAGGGGGGGGATTTCTTTGCCCTTTGATGTGAGATGGTGACAAAGAGAGCACGTTAATAGAAGGAATTTGGTTTTGTTTGCTATAATCCTTTTGATTTTAGGTCTTTTCTGGAGCATTGGGATTTTTTTTTCTCCCCCATCCTAATTAAAAGGATCATTTTACTAATGTTATGCCACAGGAGGACGCTGTGGAAGGAGAGCTGGTCCCAATTGTTCCTCTCAGTGCTCAGGTCCCTGTATCTCTGCCAGCCCTGTAAATAAGATGTTCACTTCAATCTTGATAGCAGAGGAGTAAACTGGAGTGTCTTATCTTGCTTTGTGCCTGATATCAGTTGTGCTGCTGACAGGAGTCGGTGTCTCCAGTCCTGGAAAGTCATTCCCATCCAAAGCCTTGCTCAGCTTCCAGAGGAGCAGGTGCTTCACTGGGGGAAAAAAAAAAAATCTGTTTTTTTATCAGGTTGAGGTGTCAAAATTCTCCTCATGAACAAGGGAGGATTTTTTTTTTTCCCCGTGGAAAATGGGATTTTGGTGTTTAAATGTGCATTTTAATTGAGCTGTGGTAATAAGTGAGAAATTGATCAAGCTTATCCTGGTGAGTGGTGTTGTTTGCTTATCAAACCCGCAGTGTGATTCCCTCTAGGCACAGTTTTAGGCAGGAGTGGTGTCAAATTCACCCTAAATACAAATCAATGAATATTTACCCAGTGAGAAATGCCAGTTCAGTGTGGGAATCGTGGAAAGAGCTGGATCTCTGTGGTTGGGAGCCTGAAATCACCTGCTGGGGACACCTGAACATCCTCCTGTCCTGTCCCCACGGAGGAAAGCCCGGGAGGAGGTCTGGGACTGGCTCACTGCTGAGTGATGGCAGTGGGGGCTTTCCCCTGGGCTTTCCCAAAAGCTGGTGCTGTTGGAATTGGCTGGCACAGAGCTCCTGGCAGCTCGGATTTCTCCTGGATTTCTCCTGGAGGGGGTTTCTCAAGCAGCATTGTCAGGGAGTGCTGTGACAGAGCAGGAGGTGGGCGAGATGTGGCTGCCAGGTACCAGTTGGAGGAGAAACAGAGCCAGGACAGCACCAGGACTGGTCATTCCTTCTTTTTAGAGGTTGCCCTCTAATCCTCCCCTCAGCTGGCAGCAGCTCCTCCAGCTCAGAGCAGCTCAGGAATCACCAAACCCAAATAATTTCTGGCCATTCTCATCAGAGGGAAGACACAGATTTCTCGAGATTTAATGAGGTTTGATGGACACCAGTGGTTGCAGTCACTGCTCCTGGTGAAAATCATGGAATGCCATCCCTGGGTTTGTGTTGCTGCTGTTCCCAGGTGAGCTCAGCTCTTTGTGGTTGTTGTAACCATCGGAACGTGAGGTACCAGAAACCTGCAGGTGACAAACCAGGCTGTTTCACTCTCCTCAAAAACTGCCTAGAGGGTCTTGAGCCAGACAGGAAAAGCAGGACTGGGCAATTTCAAAGGTATAATTCCACTCAGACAGGATTTGATTCCCTTAGTAAGTGGCCAGTGATTGATTTCTCGCTCAGATCCGTTTTCACTCACGAATTATCCAGGCTGTCTCTGCAGGGAAAGTGGAATTTATGGAGATCCACAGCCAGAAGTTCAGACCAGCTTTTTAAATAACACATTCCCGTGCACTGAGTGCAGAGCAAGTGCTTTTTAATCTGATCAAATCCACAAAAAGTGTGACCCAGTTGACTGAAAAATCTTCACATCACATCAAGCCAGATCATCAAAGGGGCTTTTGATCCCTCCCTGTCGTGAGCTGCCAGCGGTGCCCTGGCAGGGAGGAGGAGGAGCAAACAGTTGGTAGTTCTTAAAATAAAAGGGGGCAGCGTGGCCATCCATACCCTCCTGGGAGTGTGGAAGGAGCTCAGCAGGAATTCCTGAAGTCCTGGGTGCCACAGCAGCATCTTGGTGAGCTGGGAAGCCGCTCCAGCCTCATTCCACGGCCAGGGGATGGAGATGGAGCAGCATTTAGTGAGGAATCACCACGGCTGCCTCTCAGTGAGGGGAAGGGCAACAGCCAGCAGTGGCCAGAACCTGATTTAGAGGATGATTTTCTGCAGAGGTGCACGGGAGGGGCGATGAGAACGGGGCTGGTGCTGCTGAGGGATGAACACACGTGGATCTGCTGCCCCTCAGAACAAAAGGGCCACTTTGGAGGTGTTTAATGCAAGGCAAACAACTTATTTATGGCAGGGGTTTGAGTCCTTGAAGGGCAAATTAAACTCCAGGTGCTTGTCAGCTTCACAGCAGAGCGGGAGAAAGGCAGGAGGTGTTGGAGGTTTTCTGGGAGCGGGATTTTTCCCTGGAGTGAAACAGTGAGGAGTGGGACCAGCTTGAGTGATGAACCAGATTTTGTGTTTCTGTTTGGAGGTTGTCGTGTGGCACCAGCCAAAGTGCCTCGTGCTGAGCTCCCGTGTGCTGCAGGGCTCTCAGTAAGGGGCTGGTGCTGACTGCAGCACTGAGATCCAACAGAAATGGTTTGGGGAGGGAAAAGGTTTGGGGAAGTTTCATTGCTTTGAAAGAAGCGAGGAAACAAACCAGAGGGATTATTCCTGAGTGTAGGATTGAGCCTCTCAAACAAGTCCTTTAAATTACTTAATTAAAAAAAACAAACAAACCAAAACAAATTAAACCAAAATAAACTAAAAACCCCAGGAGCATCTGATGTCCCCTGAGCTGACTGAGCAACCACAACACCTCCTTTTACCCCACTTTTTGCTGAGTACAAGGCCTGGTTTTGGGGAAAGTGGGGTGAGAAGCCTCAGTCTCCAAGAGAGTCTTGCAGGCCACGAGGCCCCACCCGTGTCCTGCTCTGTGTGTTTGGGTGGGATGGGTTTAGTGGTGACCTTGGCAGTGTAGAGGAAAACACCTGGACTTGATGATCCTAGAGGGCTTTTCCACCCTAAACTATTCCATGATTCCATCTTGTTGGGGGTTTGGAGGGAGCCTTTCCTCCTCAGTGTCATCCTCAGGAAGAGGAGAAGGTCCATGACCCAACCAGCCTGAAATGGGAACAGGGACAGTCCCCTGACCTCATTAATGTGTCTCAGGGATGCTTTGCTGGGCCAGGTTGGTGACACCTTCACCTGCCAGCCAAGGTCTTGCCCACAAAGCCTGGCTGGTGTCAGGAACCCTTTGGAATAATTTGAATAAGGGAATGACTTCCTGAGATTCCAGTGTTTGTGGCATTAGGTGCAGGTTGCCTTTGAGTGGAAGGTTTGTTGTCTGCTGCCTTGGGGTCTTGTGTCCTGATGGGCTGAAAGGTCACTGTGCTTTGCCAGTTTTATTCTGATCCCATTTTCCCCATGGATTTTTGGAATTTTAATACAAATACCTAGAGTTGCATTGCTCCAGGGAGGAAAGCAGCAATGTCCCCTTGCAGGAAGAGCTCAGTGCCTTGGGAAATGTGTGAAGCCAGTCCATTAAGGTTCACTTGAAATGTTTTTTTTCCCACCCATTTCTCTGTGGTGGTGGCAGAATGAGTTTCCTGGAAGGAGGTTAGGACTGATTGCTTCTCCACCAGGAATTTTCAGTTTGCTTCAGTGCACCTCAGTGTCTCCTCACTGGCACTCTTTGGACTCCTGCTATTTTGGGGTGGTTCTAATATTACAGCCCGAGTTGTAAACAGGGTTGGGCAGCAGAGGATGGGACTCCAGCAGCTTTTTAGGGAGGACTGGGAGTCTGAGGCTGGTTTGGCTTCAGCTGTAGCCTCAGGGGGTTTGTGGCAGTCTCACAACAGCAATTCTGCTGTCCCTCAGGCTTGAGTTCCTCTGTGCCTGGGACATTCCAGCCCTTCCCACTGCCAGTCCCACCACTGAGCCATGTTCTTGGGATTCAGTTCCAGGGATGGGCACTCCAGCACTTCCCTGGGCAGCCCATTCCATGACAACCCTTTTGGAGAAGAAATGTTCCCTAATATCCCATCTAAACCTCCCTGGCACAACCTGAACCCATTTCCTCTTGTCCTGTGGGAGAAGGGACTGACCCCCACCTGGCTACAACCTCCTATTTTTTGGTCAGAACACCCCTCTTGACAAAGTGGTTTGGATTCCCAAGCCCCTCCATGGGCTGCTGTCAATCCAGAGCTGCAATTCCATGACTGTACCTACAAGGTCAGAACGTTTTTTGTTCATTTTCTTGTTCCCTGCAGCTGATCACCTCTTTGTGCTCTTTGCCCTGAGCAGGAACAGACTCCCTTTAGGGCAATCTGGATTTGAGGGCTGAGGTTCTGATTCTCCTGTTTGGAAATATCTTGGGGATGTGCCACAAAGGTACAGCAGGCCCTGAAAATATCCCTGCACCTCCCAGCCTGCTCCTTCTGCCCAGATCTGTGTTCCCAGTGTGTGGTCCAGGGCCCTGCTGACTCTGTAAGCTGCTGCTTTGCTCAGTGATCTGCCCCTGGATGCCTTAAATAAATCAGCTCTCTGTGAGATTTGTGCTTGGGTTGTGATGGCTTTGCCTATTTCTGGACTCTGAGTCCAGTTCTGGGCCCCTCCTGAGCANGATCTTGTGTCCAAACAGAAGAAGAAAAACAAAGGGCAAGTTCCCATTAATTTTTTTGTACCAGGGCAGGCTCAGGGTGGAATCAGCAGGAATTTCCCCATGGAAAGGGTGCTCAGGCCTTGTCAGGAGCTGCCCAGGGAGCTTTGGAGTGCCCATCCCTGGAGGTGTCCAAGGAATTCCTGGAGGTGGCACTGAGAGCTCTGGGCTGGGGACGAGGTGGGGATGGGGCACAGCTTGGACTCGGTGACCTTGGAGAGCTTTTCCATCCCAAATGATTCTGGGACTCTGTGCTGACATCCTCGCTTGCGTGCTGAGCTGCTGAGGCCGGGCTCTGCGTCACCCCCTTCCCCGCGAGCCGGGGCCGAAGCCAACCCAACCCCGGCTCTGACCCTTCAACACGCAGGCGAGGGATGCGGAACCTCAGGGCTGCGGGAGCCCGCGGGGGGATAACTCCGTCCGCACGCCCTGCCCCGCTCGGCTCCTCCCCAGCGCCTCCCCGCTCACAGCGCGCCCTTTCTGCCCCGTGCCAGTGCCTCTGGATGGAAGACCACGCGGTGAGCCAGGCAGAGCACATGGCCACGCTGGAGGCGCACGCCGTGGCGCAGCAGGTGCAGCAGGTGCACGTGGCCACCTACACGGAGCACAGCATGCTGAGCGCCGACGAGGACTCGCCCTCCTCGCCCGAGGACACCTCCTACGACGACTCCGACATCCTCAACTCCACGGCTGCCGACGAGGTCACCGCTCACCTGGCAGCTGCAGGTCAGCCCTCCACGCCTCCCGCCCCGCCCCGCCCTCGGGAGGGTTTGCCCCGCCTGCTGCTCCAGTCCCACGTCGGTTCTGGGAGTTGTTGCTTTGTGCAACGTTCCTGCCTCAAGGGATGAAATTTGAATATGTCAAAAAGTTGTTTCGGAGCTCAGCCTCGCTGAGTCAAGGGGAGCTGATGTGTTGGGCCTCTCCCAGAGAGATTCCCAAAAACCCTGATGTGTCTGGGCTGGGAAAGCTTTTCAGAATCCCGGAGTCCTCCCAGTGAAGCCAAACCTCCTCCAGACTGGCCTTGTGGTGGGTCTACATCAGCAGGAAAACAGGGTGGTAATTCAGCCCTGGGAGTCTGGCCTGACTCTGTGTCAGGCTTTAAACCAGACCTGTGAGGTTCCACCACCCCCTGAGCATCCCATGCCTTTGATTATGAATTTTCCAGCCTCCCATCCTGCAGGATTTTTTCTGTTGTAGCACACAGCATTTTCAGGCCTGGGTGCTCTTCAGAAGGCTCTGCTGGACACTCTGGGTTTTCAATTTCTTTCCCTTCAGGACAGGTCCTCAGTCCCTCAGGAAAGCCTGATGCTGTAGTTGAGGTGTCCAAGCAGCATTTGTGAAGCTGTACCTGGTGCTCCCTCTTCCCAGCCACCAGGATCTCCTCAGATCAATCAGTTATTCAAAGCCTTGGGAGTTTTTCACTTTGATCAGAAGATAAAATCCAGAATTCTGCGATTGTAGGCTGTAATAGTGACTTTCACCCAAACTTTAGGCTGGAATATGTGACTTTTACTCAAACTCTAGGCTGGAATAATGACTTTCACCCAAACTTTAGGCTGGAATATGTGATTTTCACCCAGGACCAAGCTGGGATTTGGCAGCTGGGGGAAAGGAGCCTTGCAGTGCAGGAGAGCAGAGCTCAGGGAGGAGTTTGTGTCACTTGGCTCTGCTGGGGAGCCCCTGGGCACCCATCCTTGGCTCGGGGGCAACATCCCTGCTGTCCAGGTGCCCAGCTGGTGGTGCCCACTGACCCTCTGTGTTTGATTTCCAGGCCCTGTGGGGATGGCAGCAGCTGCTGCCGTGGCAACAGGGAAAAAAAGGAAGCGACCTCACGTGTTTGAGTCCAACCCCTCCATTCGGAAGAGGCAGCAGACACGTTTGCTCAGGTGAGCACTCACCTGTCCCTGCCACCCCAGGCTCCCCCAGCCAGCCCTGGTGGGGTCACACCAGGAGCTGGGGGGTTTTGGGGGGAGTGGCTTGAGAGTTAGGTTTTGGTTTGCTTTAAAAGGTGAAATTGCAGTTCTAAATCTCCTCTCTAAAGTGAATTTTTGATCAGCAGAGTCCACTGTGGTGGATGCACTGCTCTGTTTCAGCCCTGACTGGTCACAAGTTAAATCTGTCACAGTGACATTACAAGGTACCCACAGAGGCTTTAGCAGAGTTTGAAGCTCCACCCATACCCCAGTTCTGCAAAGGATTTATCTACCTCATGAGAAAAGTCTTTTCTTCAGAATCAAACAATTCTGGGCATAAATTCAATATTTTGTGTATATCCAAATTTCCTTTGCCAGTGGACAAACCCCACACTGAAGACTGGGGGGGTGTTTAGAGCCCAAGAATAATCCAGGGCAGATTCCTGCCTGAGACAAACCACTTTTTTTTTGGCTTTACAAACTTCTGTGGACACAGCACAGCTCCAGGGCCCTCCAGGTGCTGCATTCCAGGTGCTCTGAGGCTCTTTGCCCACCTGATGGCCTCCGAGCCACACTGGAGCCAAAGGGACTGCTCAGCCCTGGAGACTCCACCTGCAGCTCCATGTTCTGGAAACATTTGTCAATATTGGCTGCTGCTGTTCCCTGAGGCTCTGGAACAAAGCAATTTTTGCTTTTTCTGCTGGCCAGGATCTCTCTGGGCAGTTAATGTTAAATTATTGGGCAGAGTTAGTGGTGAATAACAATCCTTAGGAGTCAGCTCCCTGCCTTTCACAGCTCCATTCTGGTGTTGCTTCCTTCCCTCAGCTCTGTTTATTGCAGTGCTTCTGAAGAGCAAATTCTTCTCTCCCTTGAAATGTGAACAATGTGTTTGTAAAGACACTGCTCAGTGAAGGAATCATTTCTTCTCCTTTCACACAACTGCTTCATTTTACTATGTTAAGATAATGGCAAAACATCATTTTTTTTCCACTCTGATGGGTTGTTTGTGCTTGATTTTCACACCCCTGGGGATGAAGTGGGAAGTTCAACCCCCTGATTCTGGGATCTGTGGGTATCTGGTGGTGCTTTTTGGCAACAGCAGGTTCTGAAATGACCAGGACAGGGACTGAGCTGTCACCTCATGCACCTCAGGTTTTCTGAGGGACACTTCTCTCTGCTTTTGGAGTTTCTACCACATTTCTCACTCTTGCACTGCTTAAAAGGGAGCAAGAGGCAGAAAATAGAGTGGAACATTTGAATTCCAGAGGGAGTTGCTGGTGGGGCAGGTGCTGGGACGCCTGGGTTTCCTGTGCTGAGCTGTTGCAATATTTCCAGGTCTTGCCTATCCTGTAGCTTGAATTCCTACAGATCTGGTCTGAGCAGGACTTTGGTGCTGGGGAACTGCTCTGCTATGGCCTGGATGTAAAACCACCTCTGCCTGCAGGCCTCTTTTGGTGAATCATTCAGGTGCTTCAACAAAACACAACTTTTGTGTGGCTAAGACAGGCTGGACGTGCAGGCTCTCGCTGCCTGGTGATTTCTCCTTTTACATCAATGAAGAAGAAGGGAGAGGGAGGAGAATAATTGACATTTGAGCTGCTGGGTGACTGCAGGGAGCACAGCAGGCCCACGGAGCAGAGCAATAAACTCAATATGTGGCCAAGCTGAGCAGCTGGGGCTGTTTCTCACCTGCCTGGTGGGAGGGGGAGCTGGCAGGCAGAGGGGCTGTGTTTCTGCAGGGTTCTCACTGGCCCCTTCCGCTGTTGCCCCGCTGTGTTTCAGGAAGCTGCGGGCCACGCTGGACGAGTACACCACCAGAGTGGGGCAGCAGGCCATCGTCCTGTGCATCTCACCCTCCAAACCCAACCCTGTCTTCAAAGTCTTCGGGGCTGCACCCTTGGAGAACGTGGTGGGTGTCCTTGGGAAAGGGAGGGAAGAACTTCCTCACCTCTGCTGCAAATTTCCTTCTGCCTCAGGGCAGCCTTGAATTCCTGGGGGGGATCTGAAGGTGGTGTTTCAAAGCCTGGGGACGAGTTTAGGTTTTATGGACCTGGCTGGAAGCTGTGATCTCAGAGATCTTTTCCAGTTTTCATGTTCCTGTGGTTCCCTGACTTGAGGGCAGCACTGAGGTCCTCTCTTCCCTGCCAGAGTGGCTGCCTGGCACATCTCGCCAGGGGTGAATATCCTGGATTAAAAATCAGAGGGAACAGGCCATGATCACAGAATTCCAGAATCTCTGAGGCTGGAAAAGACCTCCAAGGTCACCGAGTCCAAGCTGTGCCCCATCCCCACCTTGTGCCCAGCCCAGAGCCCTGAGAGCCACATCCAGGAGTACCTTGGGCACCTCCAGGGATGGGCACTCCAAATCTCCCTGGGCAGTTCCAATCCCTGAGCACCCTTTCCATGGGGAAATTCCTGCTGATTCCACCCTGCCCCTGCCCTGGCCCAGCCTGAGGCCGTTCCCTCTCCTCCTGTCCCTGTTCCCTGGGAGCAGAGCCCGACCCCCCTGAGCCCCCTCCTGTCAGGGACTTGTGCAGAGCCACAGAGTCCCCCCTGAGCCCCCTTTTCTCCAGGCTCAACAAGCCCAAACAATGAAATATTTGAGCTCAGCTCTGCTGTCAGCTCCTGCACCTCGTTGCAGGTCCTCCCCATGGCAATTTCTGGCTTTGGAACTTTTCCTTTCATCCCACAAATCTTTATTTTGCCACTGTTACTTCGAGTTTCATCAGCACCTCTTCCACACGGCCTTCCCTGAGCCTCTGGGTATTTCCTGCCAGCTGTGCCACTGTTTGCTCCTCCTGCTCTGCAGCACCTCGGGGTCCTGCTCCTCTCCTGGTGCTCCTCACCTTGTTTACCTGAGCCTAACAACTCCCCACAGGTCCGCAAGTACAAGAGCACCATCCTGGAAGACCTGGAGTCGGCGCTGGCCGAGCACGCCCCGGCCCCCCAGGAGGTCAACTCGGAGCTGCCTCCCCTCACCATCGACGGCATCCCCGTCTCCGTGGACAAGATGACCCAGGTGAGCAGCCCCCCGTGGCACAGGCAGGGAGAGAGAGGGGGGGTTGGCCCCTGCAGCCACATCGGGTTGTTCTGGGTCTCCAGGGGATGGCTCTGAGCTCCTCTTTCCCCCGCTGGGACCGCAGCGGCTCAGGGCGTGGTTGGGTGTGGAGCTTTGGTGGTGCTGCTTCTTTTCCTCCATGAGAAAGAAGTGCTGGTGGGGAGCGCTCAGGCTGCTGGGAGCATTGCCCTGCCAGCTGGTTTTGGCAGCTCCCATGAAGTGGGAACAGGGAAAACCTTCCTTCCAGGCTTTGCCTGGGAATGTCACCCCTGGACACCTCTCTGTGGCCTGTGCTTCATCCCCTCCTCTGTTTCTTGTTGGAGCAGAGGGGTTTTGCCACAGGTTTAACCCCACATCAGACCCTGAGGGAGATCTTTTTGTTGGAGACAGGGAATTATCTGCCCATGGCATGTGGGAGATTCCCTTTCTCTCCAGCCCTGACCTCGCTGCTCAGAGAGGGTGGAGGGGACTCCCCAGGGCACCTTCATCTGTAGGGAAATCTCCTTCCCTACAGGAGCTGAATTCAGGCAGCTGTGTCCTGCAGGAGGCTCTGGGCACACCCAGCCTGAGGCAACACAACCAATTTTAAATGCTGAAAGGCCATTTTTTCCCAGGGAGTAGCAAGATGGAAAGGGCAGCACCCAAAGGGCTCTCAGAGCAGGGCAAAGATGTGCAGAGTTTTCTGTGCTCTGCAGAGGTCACACCCTGCTCAAAACACCATTTCCACTTCTTGGTGGAATAATTAATTCACACTAATAATGCAATTTTATTTAGCTTACCTGGTGCTTTGGTTGATACAGATAATTTTCCCAATCCCTGACAAATAATTCCTGGATTTTTAAACTGCTGTGAAAGGTGGCACCTGCAGGAGCTGCTCACTGGCACCTTTTTTGTTGGGTACCACTGACACTTTCCTGTGGAAATGTTTTCCTCCTCCTTGTCCTGCAGGGCCTTTGCTCAGCCAGCCCAAAATGCTGATGTAGAATTTCTTATTTCAAATCCTCTCCTGCTGCTTTATGGTAAAAAAAAACCCCAAGCATCTTTTTAGGAATGGCCGTCATTGTTCCAGCACAGTGAGGGAGCTCAGAAGAGCTTTGTGGAAAGGTTTCTCCCTTTTTTTTTATGGGAATCTTGATTCCCAGAGCTGCCAGTATCATTATTTGTATTTTCTAATTAAAAAAAATCATCTTTTTACAACTAAGTTGCACGAAACCCTATGGAAAACTGGAATAAAAATAAATACAAATATAATTAGGATGGCAGGGACTGGAAAAACGAGGCCTCTGCTTTCAGCAGGTGCCAGCAGGTGTCATCAATGAGGAGGTGAAAATAACTCTCCTTTTAATTGCTCTGTTTCCCCCTGTGGTCTTGGGGGAATTAAAGCCTTTATTTGCCTGGGCAAAGATGTTTCTCTAGCCTTGGGATTGGAGAGTGTCACCCACCTGGGCTGGGCAGCAAAACCTGAGTTGCAGTGGGATTTTTCACCCTGCAGCCTTCACAGAGGGGAACCTTGGTGCTGAGTTTGCCCCTCAGCTTGTTCTCAGTTGCTCATTGATGTGATTGAGGAGTAAAACTGGGTAACCTGAGTTGAATCAAGCTGAGCTCAGGGCTTCAGTCAGCTCTCAGTTTTATGAACAGGTGGTTTGTCCTTTAAGCTGACTTTTTAAAAATTTTATTTTAAATTTTATTATGTCCCCATGATTTATAACCTGCTTGTAGGAGCCAATAAAAGGGTTATTTGGGCCTTTTAAAAATCATATTGGTGGCTGCTCACCTCCTGAGAGCTGCATTCCTGCTCTCCCAGCTGGTCCTGGGCACGTGGCAGAGGGGGAATCCTTGCTGGGATCAGCTCCCACGCAGCTGAGCAGTGGCCTGGGTGGTTTTGTGGTTTTCCAGCACTGGGAAGTGCAGCAGGGATGGATTCAGGATGAGTGTTCACTTCCAGCCCTTGTGCAGTTGCTGTTTTCCCTCTTCCAGGTGCAGCCAAGGTCCTGCATGGACTCAACTTTGCTTTTCCCAGAGATCCTGAGTGAGGCTGAGCCATGGGGGGAATTCCCAGCCATGGGTTGTGCTGTGTTCTAGAAACCACTTTCCTTGTTGTCTCCAGCTCTGGAGAGCACTTGGAATACAGCTGGCTGTGCTTTTGGGATTGGGATTAGCCCAGTACCATTAACCCTTGAATGTAATGGTACAACTCAACACACTCAGCCTGGGAGAAAGGGTGGCAAAGAAACATTTTCTCACAGCTGCTCCCAAATCCTCCATCCTGGGGGTTACCTGAGCCCTTTGCAGGCTGCCAAGGGCACAAACTGGAATGTGCCACTGGATTTTTTCTGCAGATGTTTGATTTTGGGGCAGCTCCTGCAGGTGAATGTTGCCACCTGTGCCCTGAGGGATGTGGGGGACATTACCTGTGGCAGAGCCCCGGCCTCGTTAGGGCACTAATTAGCCAAGTCCTCTCTGCTGACAGTGCTGCTGATTGTCTCCCCAGTGGATTAAAGACAAACCCTCCTTAACAAGTACCTTGAGTAGCCTGAGCCCTGAACTCCCATGGACCAGTAATTAATCCAGCTGGAAACAAGGAGCATTGCTGATGGCAGTGCAGGGAAGGAGCTTTTTAACTGTTTTTGCACCAGGCAACTCAAAAAAACCCCCTGCTCCTACCAGGTTTGTTTGAATAATGGGGCTTTGTGCAGGGAGCCTGGAGCAGGTCAGGGTGGCACGAGGGTCTGCAGGGGAAGGTGGATCATGGAAAGGCTGGGAAAAAGGTGTTTTAGGGAAAATTGCATGGGTAACATGGAAAAGGCAGCTTGGAATGGCTTGGAGACAATGGGTGCAACATCCAGACTCTGTCCAGGGAAGGGAATGGAGCTGGGGAAGCTGGAGCACAAGGAGAAGGGTCTGGAGAGGCTGAGGGAGCTGGGAAAGGGCTGAGCCTGGAGCAAAGGGGGCTCAGGGGGGACCTTGTGGCTCTGCACAAGTCCCTGACAGGAGGGGCAGCTGGGGAGGTCGGGCTCTGCTCCCAGGGAACAGGGACAGGAGGAGAGGGAACGGCCTCAGGCTGGGCCAGGGCAGGTTTAGATTGGATTTTAGGGAAAATTTCTCCATGGAAAGGGTTGTCCAGGGCAGTGGTGGAATCCCCATCCCTGTTGGGATGTGGCACTTGGGGACAGGGTCAGTGGTGGCCTTGGCAGTGCTGGGGAACAGTTGGATTTAAAGGTCTTTTCCACCCCAAACAACTCTGTGATTCTCTGAAATAATTTACTCTAAAAGCTCTGAAGGGACGCAGGGAGCTGTTCCTAAGTGCAGTTTTTAATGAATTTAAATGTGATTTCCTCTGCAATAAGGTGAGCTCTCCTTCTCTTCCTGCTCTGCAGCTGAACCAGCCTTTTCCTGGTGCTCCAAGGAGTCCCTGGTACAAACCCAATCTCGTCACAAACCCCCATGGGATTTCTGTGTTTATTTGGGCAGCAGAAGTGTGAGATTGTGGTTTCCACATTCGAGGAGTCACTGAAGCTCCCTGCCCTTGCAGCACCTCTGTAAAAGATTCATCAGCTCATTCCTGACTTCCTGCCACTCTAGGGACTTTGAGGGTGGGGTTTTACTGGGTTATTCTGATTTTTCACATATTTTTTGTCCATTTCAGGTTGTCTTGTCCTCCTCGTGGTAGCGTTAAAACCATGAAGTGCCAATGCAACGTGTGTTTGTGCCTTGGTCTTGTAATTCTGTTCTAGCTGACTTCATTCTGTCCCTGCTCTTCCACCTGCTGCCAGGCTGAGCCTTGGGAGGGGATGGCCAAGTATTGTCCACCTTCCTTGGGCATTCAGGCCTCTTCCTGGCTCCAACAGGATGGAAGTGGAACAGCACAATCCCTCAAAGCCACCAGAGATGTGCCTTCCTAAACACACCTCTCCACCTCCTGTTTGTTGCAGGCCCAGCTGAGAGCCTTCATCCCTGAGATGCTGAAGTACTCCACGGGGCGTGGGAAGCCAGGCTGGGGCAAGGAGAGCTGCAAGCCCATCTGGTGGCCCGAGGACATCCCCTGGGCCAACGTCCGCAGCGATGTGCGCACCGAGGAGCAGAAGCAGCGGGTGGGTGTCCCCCTCTCTGCCTCCAAGTGCAGCACAGCGCCTGCAAACTGGGTTTGGGGAGTGGTTTTTGCCTCTGAGGGACAGAAAAAAGTCTGTGTCCTGGCCTCCTGGAGGAGGGAAGGGATGCTGTCCCCTCCTGGGCAGCAGGGAGCTCTGTGCTTAAAGGGGAGAGTCACAACTTTGCAGTGGAGCCAGAAAAAGTGAGAGAACTGGGGGGAAAGGTCTTGAGTAAAGTTTCTACCAACCTGTCATGGAGATAATTAAGGAAGCCACTGGGATGTGGAAGCTGCAGGACCTGTGCAGGCTGGTTCAGGTTGGGTGAGTGGGGAGGCTGGAGATGGTGCTGTGGCAGCATTTTGGTGCTTTTCCAAAGAGCTGTGAAGTCACAGAATGGTTTGGGTTGGAAGGGCCCTTTTAAAGGTCTCCTCAGCCATCCCCTGCAGTGAGCAGGGACACCTTCACTGCATCAGGTGGCTCTCCAAGGTGAGTTCCTTGGGGAAAGGAGGGGATGAGCAGAGGGAGGTTCAATATTGGGCTTGTTTGGTCTCAAATCACTACAAACCACCCACTAAACCCCAGCAAAGACAAACACACAAACCCCAGCTCTGTGCTGCTTCAGAAAACCTTCCTGGGCTGATGTCCTGGTTTGACACTGGCCCAGCACCAGGCACCCACAAGAGTCACTCGCTCACCCTCCCTGGCACAGCTGGGCAGAGGAGGGAAAAAAAGAAAAAATAATTAAGGAATGTTTCATGAGTGAGATAAGGACCGGGAGAAACACTGCAAGGGCAAACAGGCTCAGCTTCAGTAGCAAAGTGAATTTATATTTTGAAACACAATCAGAGGAGGGCAGTGAAGAAGTGAGAGAAGCCCTTCAAAGCCTTCTGCCCCCAGCCCCTCCCTCCTTCCCAGCGCCAGCGCGGGCAGAGGGGCCTGGGGGGTTCCAGCCCTGCCAGGCCGGGCTGCTCCAGCCTGGGAGCGGGGCCCTCTCTCTGCTGCGGGGCTGCCCCGGATCCCAGCTCCTGCAGGCACCCACCCTGCGGCACGGGCACCTCCGCAGGGGCTGCGGCTGCAGCTCCGCGTCCCCCGGGGCTCCGCGGGGGCTGCGGCTGCAGCTCCGCGTCCCCCGGGGCTCCGCGGGGGCTGCGGGGGCTCAGCCGCTCCCCCGGGGCTCCCCAGGGCCTGCAGAGCCCTCTGGGCTCCGGCCCTGCAGCCCCTCCTGCCCCTGCTGCCCCGGGGCCCTCGGGCTGTCCCGGGTGTTGCCCTGCCCTGCTCTCCCCTCCTGCTCTGCTCTGAGCAGCAGCCCGAGCCCGGGGCTCAGGTTGGATTCCCCTCTCCCCTGGGCCAGCACAGAGGCGTTCCCAGCCTCTCTCCCTGGCCCAGGCCTGGCCAGCAGCGTGTCCATCTCCAGAGCCAGCAGCCACTGGCTCTGCTGGGCGTGGGGGAAGCTCCCAGCAGCTCCTCACAGCAGCATTTTGGGGGCTGCTGCTGCCCAAAGCAGGCTGTGCCTTGGCAGCACCGCTGACTGTCCCTGTCCCCCTGCTGGAAGGTGTCCTGGACCCAGGCCCTGCGGACCATCGTGAAGAACTGCTACAAGCAGCACGGGCGCGAGGACCTGCTCTACGCCTTCGAGGACCAGCAGGCCCCGCAGACCACGACCACGCACAGCATCGCACACCTGGTGCCCTCCCAGACCGTGGTACAAACCTTCAGCAACCCCGACGGCACCGTGTCCCTCATCCAGGTGAGAGCAGCCCCCCGGATTTTCCATGTCCAGCACAGCCTCCCGCAGGGAGGTGGCTGAAGGAAACTCAGGAGCTGAACTCATCCTTCAGGAGGTGTTTTTGTCAGGTCTCACCCCACAGCGCTCCCAAAGATCCTCCCGTTCCCACCCCTCGCTCTTCAGATTTCTGCAGTGTGATCAGACACTTCAGGGGTTTGCCCTGAGTGAACCCACTTAACACAAAGCCCAGTCCCTGGTGTCACCACCCAACTGAGGTGGCAGAGGGAGGAGAGGTGGTGGAACTGCTGTCCTTTAATGGCATGAAATGTGGTTTAATCAGCAGATCAGGTACTCCTGTGCCCCTGCTCTTCATCTTACACCTCAAGTGTATTCTGTTTTGGCAAGCACCAAATCCAAATTTGTCCTCGTGGAATAAGGATTCCTATTATGCTGGTTTTGGCTTTGCTGCTGCTGTGTTCCCTGTGTGGGAAGGCACATTCTGGCAGCTCAGGATGTCAAAAAATTGGGTTTTCTCTTGAAACATCCCACAAACTCCTTATGGGAGTGGGATTTGAATCTCAGTTTCCCCTGTGCCTCCAAACCACCACTGCTGGTGGTTCCTAACCAGGCCCAGCACTCTGTGCCTCTTGAGCATCACATTTTTAATGATGTCTCAGACATAATAAAGATAAAAACTGGGTGTTTGGGTAGGTTTTTTTTTCCCCAAATGAAGTTTTCCAGTGCCTGCTGCAGTTTTCTGTTCCCCACCAAGGCCCAGCAGCCTCACCAGGCTGGTTCTCTTTGCTCACCTGCCCATACATTTTCCCTTTCAGGTGCTGGACACCTGAGATCCCATTGACTTCCTGGCATTCATATTTAATTCTCCTTAGAGACAGAGCTGACAGACTCCCTGCCTCTGTCCTTCCCCAGCTGTTAAACAGGGAAAAGGTCCTTTCCAGAGGGCTCTCCAGGATGAGCTCATGTTTGCCAGGTGCCTGGAGATGAGACCCAGGGATTGGGAAGCAAGGAGGGTGTGCAGGGAATTCTGAGCCAGGGCTGCTGGGTGGGTTCTGAGTGACTCCCACCTCGTGGCAGAAGGGAGTTGACTCCACTGTGCTCCCAGAGCTGCTCTTCCTGAGCCTGGGAGAGTGCTGAGGCCTTCATGGACACAGGGAGAGGAAAAATCTTGGTTCCAGTGTGGATTAAAACGTCTCCAGCCTGGGATTTCCTCCCCCAGCCCTGCGCGACAGCTCCATGTTTTCTGTGAGCTCTGCAATTACAGCGCAGTCACAGAATCCTGGAATGTCAGGGGGCTGGAATGGACCTTAAGGATCCTCTCCTTGCCACGGGCAGGGACACCCTCCACCATCCCAGGGTGCTCCCAGCCCTTCCCAACCTGGCTTGGACACTTCCAGGGATGGGACATCCACAATCTCCCTGCACAACAAGTGTCTCACCACCCTCACAGGAAACTCCTTTATCCCTTTCATCCTGAGGGCACGTGAGAGCCCCTTTGCCTGAGTTCAGGGGACGTTTCCTTGCTCTAACAGATGCTTTGTCCCCTTGTCCTCCCCAGGTTGGCACCGGTGCCACGGTGGCCACGCTGGCCGACGCCTCCGAGCTGCCCACCACCGTCACCGTGGCACAAGTCAATTACTCTGCAGTGGCTGACGGAGAGGTGAGGAGCTGCCTCAGCCTCTGGGGCACCTGGCTGGGCCCCCAGAAACATCTCAGTGGTCACAGGGAGCCTGCAGAGTTAGGGGGTAACACGGAACAGGGGGCTGGAATCTGTACAGAAAGTGCTGAGCTGTTGTTGTTTTGACTCAGGACTCTGCAGACACAATTACAGGGGAAGCCTTAGGTCTGAATTTCATACTTTTCTTTTTTTTATACCTCCTATAGATTATTTATTTTGTATTTTGTTTGGCATTTCCGTGCCTAAATCTGAACGCTCCAACTTGCAAACATTTACTTTTCTTCTTTTTTTTTTTTTAAATCAAATAATACATTTAAAAATCTACTTTTTTTTTTTTTTCTATGGGTTTAAAAAACATTCCCTTAATATTATAAAGATTTTTTTTTTGCCCTCTTAGCTTCAAACCCACCTTTAAATAAAGCTTCAGGCCCCTTTCTGTGCCTTCCCTGCCTGGCTGGGGTGACAGGGCGAGAGGTGGCAGCACAGAACAGCTTTGCTGGCCACCAGCCCCTGTTCCCATCTCAGCCCCTGAGTGACACAGCCTGCAGTGACCTTGAAGTGCTCTGCAGCTGCTCTCACCGTTTTCAAGAACCACTTTTCTCTCCTGGGAGCTGAAGGAAATCTTTCAAAGGCACAAATAAAGCCGGGTGGGGCTTCCTGGAGCAACCTGGCTTAGTGGAAGGTGGATCTGGATGGCTTTGAGGGCCTTTTGCACCCTTTGAGCTGTAGAATCTCAGCAGCACAACCTTTGTGGAGACAGCCCCAGCTTCTTTTCCTTCTTTCCTTACTCCCTCCCTGTCCTGGGCACCTTTGCAGGGCACAGTTTCAGGTTCTCCCTCCCTCTCCATCCTGTGTTGGGATTAACCTTTGCCCAAAGGCAGCAAAATTTCCTCGAGCCAGCCCTGCTTTTATTGATTTTTTTTTTTAACCTTCTCCATCCCAACAAATTGAGGTGTTTTTTTCATCACCTTCTGCAGCGTTTTTATTTGGGTGTCTCAGAAGTTGGGGGAGTGTCCTAAAATGCTGATGGAGGGTGGAGGGAGATCCTCATCTTGCAAAGCAGCCAGTAGGATTTGTCAGCAGATCCTCTGCTTTTTTGGGCCCAAAGTAGGTTTTTAGTTCTCATCCTGGTGGACTTTGGGGCCATATAATCCATTCTCTCACAAGCTGTGAAGCTCCAAATGAAAATATGGGGGGAAATGAGCAACTGGGTGAACTTCAGGTAATTCCAAAATTGTCTGTGGGAGGGTCTGGAGTTGGGGAATTTTAAATATCTGGGACACATGAACACTTCCAGCCACCATCATCTTTTATGAAGCAACACAGCTCAATCCCATCCAGGTGCTGCCCAAAGAAATCCTGGATGGGAACACGGACCAATCCCCAAAATGAGCAAAGGGAAACAGGGAGGAAACCACATCCCATTTCCCTGAGGGATGTGATCTGTGCTGGGGCTCAGAATTCCAGAGTAGTTGGGGTTTGGAAGGGACCTCTGGGAATCATCCAGCCCAAGGCAGGGTCACAGGTGACACAGGGTCACGTCCAGGTGGGTTTGGGATGACTCCACAACCTCTCAGAGCTCTGCCACTCTCCATGGAAGGAAGTTCTTCCTCATGGTTTTAATTGATGTGTTTAATTTATTAACCACAGCTAATTAATGAACAGCCCAGGCTGGCAGGCAGCGATCCAGGTCCAACAGCAACAACAACGCTGCTGTTTTGTTGAGGATTTGGCTGGACAAGAGGGATTTCTGTGTTTTTGAGGACTTTGATGGGTCTTTATGGACTGTGAAGCTGAAGGAAAGCTGTCCAGCCACATCCTCAGCTGGATCCCAACCTCCCTCCCTCCCCCTGGGCTCTCAGGGCCGGACACCCCCAGCGCTCTGCACAAACCTCCTAGAACGATCCACCTCTTTGCTTTTGGGAAGCAGCCACCCCTGCAGGGGCCAATCCCTGAGCCCACAGCCTTTCCCTGTGCTTCCCCTGGCAGGTGGAGCAGAACTGGGCGACGCTACAGGGCGGGGAAATGACCATCCAGACGACGCAGGCATCGGAGGCCACGCAGGCGGTGGCGTCCTTAGCGGAGGCGGCGGTGGCAGCGTCACAGGAGATGCAGCAGGGAGCCACTGTGACCATGGCACTCAACAGGTACCTGCAGGGGGCACAGCTGGCAGCACCTGGGCACCTCCTGCCCGGGCTTCCTCCTAAAAGTGCAGAGTCCACGCTGCGGGGTCCATGGAGAGGCTTTTCCGGAGTGGATTCCTGTGGCAGGCGCTGTGCAGGTGTTTGCAGAAGGGTTCCTGAGTCCTGCTCTGTTCAGAAGTGGGATTTCCTCCACAGGCCACTGGGTTTGGGTTTATTTCCCCAAATCTTTCTGGAGTAGAAGCTGCAGTGGCTGAAGGAGCTCTCTTAGGGTTTTTGCCTACACTCAGGTTAGCAAGATCTCAGGTGTAGCTCCACAGGTCCATCCAGCAGGACAGAATCAGAATTTCCTCCACAGACCACTGGGTTTGGGTTTATTTCCCCAAATCTTTCTGAAGCAGAAGCTGCAGTGGCTGAAGGAGCTCTCTTAGGGGTTTTTGGCTACACTCAGCAAGATCTCAGGTGTAGCTCCACAGGTCCATCCAGCAGGACAGAATTGGAATTTCCTCCACAGACCACTGGTTTTGGTTTTTTTTTCCCTCAATCTTTCTGAAGCAGAAGCTGCATGGCTGAAGGAGCTCTCTTAGGGTTTTTGCCTACACTCAGGTTAGCAAGATCTCAGGTGTAGCTCCACAGGTCCATCCAGCAGGACAGAATCAGAATTTCCTCCACAGACCACTGGGTTTGGGTTTATTTCCCCAAATCTTTCTGGAGTAGAAGCTGCAGTGGCTGAAGGAGCTCTCTTAGGGTTTTTGCCTACACTCAGGTTAGCAAGATCTCAGGTGTAGCTCCACAGGTCCATCCAGCAGGACAGAATCAGAATTTCCTCCACAGACCACTGGGTTTGGGTTTATTTCCCCAAATCTTTCTGAAGCAGAAGCTGCAGTGGCTGAAGGAGCTCTGTCAGGGTTTTTGGCTGCACTCAGCAAGATCTCAGGTGTAGCTCCACAGGTCCATCCAGCAGGACAGAACAGCTGTTTTTTTTCAGCCCTACTGAACTGCTTAAACTTGTCCTGCTGTTCCTAAAAGCTGGAAGGGGCTGTGGCACTCCCTGAGGGAGCAGGGGCACCGTAGGGAATCACAGCACAGCAGTGAAAGTTTCCCCTGCTGAGGTGTGGACAAGAATTTTCCTCATCCAAACCAGGATCCTGGTCAGAGGCTGAGCAGGGTGTGGGACAGGGCACAAGACCACACTGCTGGTGGTTGGAATAAAGCTCCAAGACCTTGTCCCATCCAGAAACTGCTGAAGGAATCGCTTTGATCCCAGTTTGCTCCCAAATCTCAGTTGGAATTGAAGCCCAAACACACCTAGAACTGTTTCTGTTTTTGTGGTGAAGATTTGGGCCCTTCAGCTATTTCTTGTCTGCTGCATGAGGTTGGTCAAATAGGCTTTTTTTTACTAATAATTTCCCTGTAAAATTCCCTTTGAAAAGCAAAGGATCTTTCCAGGACATTGGAGTTACAGGGAAAAGCCCCATCTCCCCAAATCCAACTTGAAGGATTTTTTCCAGCACATTTCCAGGGTTCCAGATTTCTCCACGTGGGTTTTTTTAGAAGTTGGAAGGTTTGGCCTGGGGTTACCCCTGATGCCAGATTTTCTGAGCTGCCCTTGGCCTTCCTGCAGGGAAAATGCCTTCCCAGAGCTCCAGGCTCAGGGTGTGCCAGGAAAGGCAGGCAAGAAAATATTCTGGTTCTCCAAGAGTGTTTAAGAGCTGCTCTGAGACACAGAGGGGCTCTTTAGAACTGAAAATCCTCCCTGAGTGGATGCAGTAGGAAAATGTTTGGTGTCTTAGCAGGAAATGAGGAAAAAGAAGGAAGAAATGGGAAAATACTTGGAAAATATTTGAGTCAATTGGCCAAGCAGAGAATGAGCAGAGGAAAAGCATCCATGGGGAAGCTAAAGGAAATCCCTGCTTTTTATTTTTTTTGCTTAATTAATGTAGGAATTGGTAGGAAATTTGACTTCAGGAATGTTTTCCCACTGCTGAGGAGATATTGTCAGAAGAATAAATTGAATATTAGGAATTAGAGGAAAAGGCACAAAGGACAAGCCAGGATTAGGCCTCTGGAATAACTGTGGGTCCATTCACATCTTGAATAGTGTGGGAAGTGGTCACCACTCAAATAAAAAAGGTCTGGAAAGGACAAGAGTGATCCATGCCACAGTGGGCTGTGAGAAGGAGATCCCTGGAAATGTTTGAAATCATCAGGAAAGCAAAAAAGGAAAAATTTTGTTTTCACTTTCTCACAATGTCAGACTAAAGGGCCGCCCAGCCAGGAGTTTTTGAGGCACAATAATGCAATTTTTCCTTCTGATTAAATGTGGAACTCTTTGCTCCAGGATGCAAAAAGCAGAGATGGGTTTCTAAGGGGTTTAGGGACAAGCCAGAGCTGGTGGGGCAGGTGCAGTCTGTGGGAAGGGAAGGATTGTGCACATCCCTTCCCAAATACCTGAGCCTGCTGTGCTGCTGCACAGGAAGGGCTTTTGGCCTGGCCTCGTTTGTGTGAAGAAATTCAGCAGCACTCTGCTGAAAACAATGCTCATTAAAAAGAGTCATTAAACCACCTGGCTGGGGAGGAGTCAAAGCCAGAGCAACCTCTGGGCCTGGCAGAGATGAACTGGCAGAGCCAGTGCCGAAGGGAGAGCTCTGAAATCTGAAATCTGCACAGCCCCAGGATGTGCCCCTGCCAAAAGTCTGAATGCAGAGGCAGGAAGGAGCCTCTGCTTGGATTATCCCAAAGTTTTAGCCAAGTCCCAGGTGAAAGGATGCAACAGTGAGAGCACAGTGGTTCCTCTTCCCATCCACTCAGAGCTTCACCGGGGCCAGCTACGAATCCCTGTGCCCTGGCTGGTTCTCCCGAGGTGTTGAGAGGGAATTCCTTGCTCCCCTGGTGTTGCTAACGCTCCTCTCCCTGCAGTGAAGCTGCTGCCCACGCTGTAGCCACGCTGGCCGAGGCCACCCTGCAAGGAGGGGGACAGATCGTCCTGTCGGGGGAGACTGCGGCCGCGGTCGGGGCGCTCACCGGGGTCCAGGATGCCAATGGTAAGGCTTCTGCAAAGGTCTTGCTTTGGTTTTGTTCATGTGGGCTCCTAAGAACGGCCTTTTCCTCCTTTCTGCTTGGCATGTCACGGTTTGGGTGGTGAAATACTCCTCCCTCACTCGGGGGCTCGCTGAGCAGGGGGGAGCTGGAGTCTCAGGGTGGAGCATTAACCCCTGGATGCTCCCGTGGTGTTGGTGGCTCTGCCCTTCCCCTCCTCTGCCAGGTGGCTCTTTATCCTTAGATTCTTATTTTTTGGGGAAAAGTGCTCCATGATGTGTGCACAGCACAGGCAGGAGCAGCCTTGATCAATTAACACAATTAGTTGGTGCCATAATAAACTCATCTCCAAAACTCCTCAACCAACAGGTTATGACTTATTCCCTGCCCTTCTCGAGGCTTTTTTTCTGTGCTTGGTGGCTGCTCCTGAGTCAGCCTTGGCTCAGTTTCCTCCTGCTTTATTTTCCATCTTCCCACCACAGCCCTCAGTTCCAGGATCCTCTGTAGCATTTCTCACCTGTTATGTCCCTTCTGCCACATCTGGTGACCTTTGCAGCTCTTCAGAGTAGAAATAAAACTGTAAATCCACAGGAACTGGTCCAAGGGATGGATGGAAAGTGCAGATGTGCCTCATCCACTGCCTCCAGTTGCTCTGTGCTCCTGCCTGTCCCTGGAGGTGTTCAAGGAACACCTGGACGTGGCACTTCCTGCCTTGGTCTTGGGTCATAGGCTGGACTCAGTGATCCCAGAGGTCTTTTCCAGCCTGACTCTGGGATAATTTCCAAGCTCAGATTGGTTATTTTGGTATTATCCAAGAAACCCAGTGGTTATTCAGGTTAAGTGGGAGGAGGTGTGACAAAACCATCTGGAAAAGGGTGAAGTTGTAAAGAAACCTCGAGGGTGGGGCTGTTTGGAATGGTCCAAGGGGACCAAACACGAGTGGCTGGGTGACAGAAGTGTCACTTTGAAAGCAGAAACCTGATTTCCAGCAGAGTCCTCATCCAGGCGGGAGCGCGCTCCCTTTGGAACGGCGATGTTTGGCTCCCCGGGAAGAGGAATTCGACCCGGAGCTGCTTTGATTCCCTTGCTGTGGAGTCAGCCGGCCTGAAGAGGGAGCAGAAATGAAGGGAAATCCCTGTCCCGGGAGCTGGGAGTGCATCTGGCACGGAGGGAAGAGCAGGGTTGTGTTTATTGTGCCGGCAGCCTGGCGTGAGGGCGATAAGTGCTGTGTGTTTATCGGAGGCAGGATCTGCCCCTGGATGCTCAAAACCAGCAGCTAATCAGATTTGGACAAGCAGATCTGCACCCCTGGCTCCTTTTGCTCTGCTTCCAAAATGCTTTCAGGGTCTGGATTCCTCTGGATGCTCCCTCTGAAACTCCCCTTCTTCACACCTTCCCTGAGTCACTCCACCTCACTCTCCCAGCACTGAGATTTTAACGCAGGCTGGGCTATTTTTTTTTTCCATTTTTTTTCTTGTTTCTTTTCTTTTTTTTTTTTTTCCTAGCAGCCGAGTTGGAAATCAGATGGGATTTAGAGTGCATTAAGGGGAGAGACTGCAGCATTTTCCTGTGAGCAAAACCTCACCCNTTTCTTTTTTTTTTTTTTTCCTAGCAGCCGAGTTGGAAATCAGATGGGATTTAGAGTGCATTAAGGGGAGAGACTGCAGCATTTTCCTGTGAGCAAAACCTCACCCACAGCCCCTGCCTGGTTTCCACTCTCCTTCGATTTGCTCTAATCTCCGGTGGTATTAAGGGGAAGGGCTTTGGAGGCCTTGGAAGCTCCACACCGCTGGTTCCCTTATGTAACCAGCTAATATATCTCCCTCAGGGATGCAGGAGCTGTTGGTATCCATTGCTGCTGTCTCTGTCTGGAGGGAGGGAGAGCAGATGGGTTTCCAGCGCCGGCACTGCCGCCGGGATTTGTCTCCGTAGCCAGGGTGTGAGTGGGAGCATCCTCCTGGACAGCACTTGGTGGATGCAGCAGGGAAATCCTCTCTGTCTGGAGGAGCTGGAATTGGGAGTGGTTTGGGGAAAACAGTTCTGAATTTGGTGGTCCTCAGCAGCAAATTCCCCCTGCTCGCTGTTGCTTGTGAGGTCTGATATTCCCAACAAACGCTTCCCTCTGGGAATGCTCTTACCCTGCTGCAGGAGTTTTGTGAGGAAAAATCCTATCTGGGAGGGTAGGATAGAAATTTATCCCCTTTTTATTGATAGGGAAAAGGAGGCAGTTTGATACCTCCCCATCCATCCCTGGGAGTGTCCAAGGCTGGGTTGGACAGGTTTGGAATAACCTGGGATAGTGGAAAGTGTCCCTATGGCAGGAACGAGATGATCTTTAACTCACTTCCAACCCAAACCACTCCATGATTTCTATGAAAATTTCTGGAGGTCAGGCAAGGTCTTTCAGTCCTGATTTTAGCCATTAAGTGTAATTACTCTCTTTCATTAATTGTTTTGTTTTGTTTTGTTTCCTTCTCACTGTGGCATTTTTCCCATCCGTTCTCTGGAATTATTATCATAGTAGTAATAATAATAATAATAATAATAATAATAATAATAATACAAGACAACTGAGATGGCTGAAAAGAGGAAACCTCTGTCCATTCATGGATATGTTGGAATTTAGGGCTGGATATCTTGCAGGGAGCCCAGGAAAAGTGGCTGAACTGCGAAATGCAAAAGGGCTGTGGATAATCTTGTGATCTGTTACATTCCCAGCTGAAGGAAACAAGATCTCCTGCTCCCATGCAGTGTCAAACCAACTAAGTGCATTATGGTTTTCCTGCTCCTCCGGAGCATCTGCTCCGAGTGGGGATGCAGGAACCGCTGACCCTGCGCTCGGAGGCTCAGATGGTTTTGTTCTTAAGTGGCTGGCATTGACCAGAGGGGTAGGGAGAGCAGGTGGAGGGGGGCGTGGCAGCAGCAGGCCCCCAAAATGCTGGGAAATGCTCTGCTGAGAGCAAGCCCTGTGCCCTGGAGCTGCTTTTGGAGAGAGGGGAGCTCGGTGGGCGTTGAAAGGAGCGGTGCTGGTGCTGGAGCATCCTCCTGCTGCAGCCTTTTGTTTGCCATTGATCCGTGGGGGCCCGGAGAGCTGCCAGGGCTTCCCGGCTGCATCCTGAAATATTGATGAGGCTCCTGGCCGAGCTGTGCCTGCTCAGGGCTGCCCGGGGAGGGCAGAGCAGCTCCCTGAGCAGGGAAGGCTCGGGGTGGTCAGGAATCCGGGGTTGTTCTCAAGGTGACAGGAGTGGAAGGCTCCAGCTCCAGCCGGGATTCAAACCAGGGCGTGGAATGAGGCACCGTGGAAAGAGTTGGGAAGGAAGAGGCCGTGGAGGATGTGGGATCGAGCCACAGCCAGGGAATTAAGTTCACAGAGATCCAGTGGATCCTGCTCGTCCCCCTTGGCTGCCCTTTTCCTGTCCCCAGGGCAGATCTCCCTGCTGGATTCTCCTCCCTGCGCTGCCGGAGGTGCAGCACAGGGGAACACCCAGAGCATCCCACACCGAGTCCCGCCGGCCATCCCAAAAATCCCATCCCCGCTCTCCAAACCAGCAGGGCTGGGGCTGAGCCAGGATCTGTGATGGGAGCCTGGGGAGAGCATTAGGGTCTGACGTGGGCAGGGGGATTAGCGAGCTCCCTGCTTTCGCAAGCCCCGGGAGGGAGGCGTCAGCTGCTGCGAGTGAGCGCGGGGTAGAGGAGCTCGGGGCTGCTCCAGCTCCCGGTTTTGGTGTGGGGAGAGGTTTAAAGGCTGGAAAAGCTTCGCTTCTGGGCGAGGCTGCCGAGCTTCCCGCACAAAGCCAGCAGGTGGGAAGCTGTCCCCACCCTCGGCCGTGCAGATGGGGAATGGGAACGCTCCTCCCGCGGCTCCGAGCCTGGAGCGCGGCTGCCGCTCCCACCCGGCTCTCTGCGGGCTGTGAGCGCAGCCGGCAGGGCAGGGCAGGGCTGGCATCCCGTCCTCTCTCCCCTGTTTGTCTCCCAGAGACAATGGACACGCTGGGAAAACCCAGCACAGGTTTGGGATCCCTGTCCTTGCTTTGGGATGCCTCGGGATTAGGGAAGTTCAACACTGAGCCACTTGGTGGCTTTTTCACCTGAGAAAAGTATTTATACATTTCAGGGTGTTTGTGTGTGTGTGGGGAGGCTTAGGGGCTGCAAATGGTCACTTTTTCAAAAGCAGTATTTTATGTTTTTCCTGTTGGATCTCCTTTTTAGGGAAGATGGAGCCAAATGAGTCGCTAGCAGCTTGGCAAAGTGCAGATCAGCATGTTTGCATCCAGGAGGACAGGAAGGAAAGAGTCAAGCTTTTTGTAGGGCCTCCCTGGTGGGAACAGAATTTTTTTATGAAGGTTTACCCTGAAACAGGTAGGATTTAATCCCAATCTGAAGGAAAGGTGAGGAAAATCATTTTTGCAGGTGTGCTTCAGATGAGAGGCTAGAAGAGATGCCAGCAAGGAGAGCAGAAGAGTGAATTCCTGGGTTTGCTGAGCAGCTCCAGGAACAGGGAGAGGTGTTTCCTAGAGGACAAATTGCTGTGCATAAAGGAATAATTATCAGCAATGGACTCTGAGTGAAAGACCTTGGCATGAGCCTCAGTTGAAAGGAGCTTAATCTGTGTCAGGTCTGGGTTTCTGCTCCAGGGTACAAGCGACAGGACCAGAGGAAAGAGCCTCAAATTGCATCAGGGGAGGTTTAGGGTGTTAGGAAAAAATTCCTCACCAAAAAGGGTCCTCAGGCATTGGAACAGGGCAGGGGTGGAGTCCCCATCCCTGGGGGGATTTCAGAGCCTTGGGGACATGGGGCAGTGGTGGCCTTGGCAGTGCTGGGGATGTGGGACTTGTTCTGGGAAGTGTTTTCCAACCTTAATAATTCCAAGCACACCCACTCCCCTGCCAAGGTGTGCCCTGTGGAGAGGGGGTTCCTGGCTGCATCCCACACCCTCTCCCCTGCCAAGGTGTGCCCTGTGGAGAGGGGGTTCCTGGCTGCATCCCACACCCTCTCCCCTGCCAAGGTGTGCCCTGTGGAGAGGGGTTTCCTGGCTGCATCCCACACCCTCTCCCGGCTCTGCGTGACCAGGAATTCCCTGCTGGGATTATGGGACGCCATCCACAGCTCCCCTTCCAGCAGCCAGCTCACCATTCCCGGCACGGGGAGACCCAAAACGCCCCCAGGGCGCTGCTGTTCGGGCCGTGTCTCCTGCCCTGCCGGGCACACCTTGCCCTGCCCTGCGGAGCCGCCCCCCCCCGCGCTCTCCCGATCCCGGGCTAATCCCGAGCCCTCCCCGTGCCGGGGCTGTCACTCAGGGCCACCGCTCGGCTTTGCTCTCACATCCTGGCCCCGGGGACGATTAGGATTTGTCTGCCCACCAACCGGGGCTAAAAATAGCCCCTCCTGGACCACATCCACGGCCGGAGCCTCCTTGGTCCCATTCCGGGATGGAGCCGGCCCCGCACGACCCGGCACGGGCAGGGAGTGGGGGTGGGTCCCTTTGGGATTCCTTGGCAGGTCCCTTGAGGGGAACACATTTCTGGGGACAGTTTGGCCTTTTTGGGGTGGGGAAAGTTCATTTTATTGTCTTCATTTAGCCTGGAGAAGAGAAGGCTCCAGGGATGCCTTCTGGTGTGGAATGGGGCTCACAGGAATGGCTTCCCACTGCCAGAGGGCAAGGTCAGATGGGATTTGGGGAAGGAATTCCTGGCTGGGAAGGTGGGGAGGTGCTGGGATGGAATTCCCACAGAAGCTGTGGCTGCCCCTGGATCCCTGGCAGCGTCCAAAGCCAGGGGCTTGGAACACCCTGGGATAGTGGAAGGTGTCCCTGCCCATGGCAAGGGGTTGGAGCTGGATCTTTAAGGTCCCTTCCAACCCAAACCATTCCATGATTCTTGGGGAAAAATATTTGCACCCGGGATGTTCCAAGGCCTCTCCCCTCTTGGCAAAGTGCCAGAGGAGCACAGGGAGCCTCCCGGGTGGTTCCGTGCCCCTGTTCTGTATCCAGGTCTCCCACGAAGTCTCCAGGCTGCTCTTTAGCTCCAAACCTGCCTTTGAGATCACAGAGGGGGGAGGCACCAGCAGTGCCTCAGCTCCTGCCACTGATGCTCTGTTGTCCCTGAAACCCTCTTGTCCCTGATATCCCAAAAGGAGAACCCCTCCCCTGGGGCAGGGAGCCACTGCTGAGGCCTTTGCTGGGGGAGTTCCATCACCTCCATCGTTTCTGCCAGTGCTGCCCTTCTCAGGGAGCTTCCAGCCCATCCTGCCCTGTCCCCTGGCTCCTGCCTGACCTCAGGGCAGCTCCAGCACCTCCCTCGCCCTCCCCTGGTGAGTTTTGACATCCATTCCTGTGATCAGGCAGAGCCTTACAGGCTCCCCAGCTGTCACAGCCCAGGCTGGCCCGGTTTAAGGGCAGGCCATTTACCTTCCACGTGTCCTGAATTAGGGGAAATGGACAGGAGGGCTGGGTCTGTTTAAAAATTAAAGCTGATTACAAGGCATTAACATTACATTTAAAGGAATAGACAGCAGCCCTCCTCTCTCAGCACAGTTGCAATATGTTCCCTTTTGTTCTGGGCTGCTGACAGGGAAGGCAGCAGGGCTCTGGTAGTGACTCCAGGCTGGGCAGGATTTCTTTTTTATCCATAAATTTTGAAAGAGGAGCTGCCTGTTGGCTGGCTCAAGAATTCAAAGCAGGTCTGACTACCTAATGCAGTTTTCCCATCTTTGCCATGCCAAAGCTGGAGTTCTTTTGGCTGATCCTGGATTTCCCTTGGGAATTTCAGATGATCTGACACTCTTCTGAGCTGTCCTGTTGGGGAGTTTCATATTTGAGGGATCCCAACTGTTTTATAACAATTTATGTGGTGACTCCTCACCCCAAAGCAGGGATTGGTCAGTCTGGCTGGGAACACTCTGAATGAATGGAGGAATGTGATGCTTGGCTGGGATTTGTTGTGGCTTTAGGTTGGATTTGAAGCCTGTTTGTTTAGTGGATTTGTGTGATATTTGTCCAGGCTTCTGCACCTTCATCTCAGGAATCCAGGTGGCTCAGAAGGAGCTGCAGGATGGGTGCTGAAAAGAGGCCTTTTGGCAGGTGAAGGGGTGTATTTGTATTCCCTGGATCTTGCTTCTCTCTGTCTTCAAGAAATCAAAGCTCCAGGGAGAGCTCAGAGCCCCTCCCAGGGCCTGAAGGGGCTCCAGGAGAGCTGGAGAGGGACTGGGGACAAGGCCTGGAGGGACAGGACACAGGGAATGGCTTCCACTGCCACAGGGCAGGGCTGGATGGGATATTGGGAAGGGATTCCTGGCTGGGCTGGAATTCCCAGAGCAGCTGTGGCTGCCCCTGGATCCCTGGCAGTGTCCAAGGATAAGCTGGAAAAGACCTGGAGCACCCTGGGATAGTGGAAGGTGTCCCTGCCATGACAGGGGTGGCACTGGATGACCTTGAAAGGTCCCTTCCCACCCAGGACATTCCATGGTTCTGTGATCTCTTAATGAGACTTTTCATTTGACTTCACCACCACCACCACTGACATTAAATCCACATCAAACCACCATTCCAGGTGGGGTTTTTTTCAATTTATGGTGATCAAATCCCCAAGAGCTTGGCTTTGAGAGCCAAATCCTGAGCTTTGCTGGTCCCCTCTGGGTGTCTGGGGGTGCCAGGCTGTGTGGCTCTGTGGTAACAGCAGCTTTTTGGGGAATTTTAATCCTTGGACAAGCTCCTGTCTAAAAGAGATGTGGTGGAATCCAGGCAGGAGAGGGATGGCAGCCAGCAGAGTGGGCTTCTTTTCCTAAATACATCTGGAAACACAGAGCTGGGCAGACTTCCAGTCCAGGAATGGGGCTGGGAAGGGCTGGAGGTGTTTTTGGAGGGTGTCTGCACACAGATCTCGGCAGTGCCTCCCTCTGGGATGGGTGTTTTGGCTCCAGGCTGGGACAGGGGGTTGCTCTCCTGACAAGCTGCACATCTCCAGCCCACTGCTGTTTTATTTACAGCTCTTGGCTGAGGGAGAAGGGCACAGGTGGGGTCAGAACTCCAGCTCTGGCCAGCCCTGCATCTCTCCTGACCCATCAGAGTGGCTGCTGAGTCCTTTTCCCAGGCCTCCTCCTCCTCCTCCTCCTCCAGCCTGACCCAGATCTGAGGCAGAGCTCAGCCAGCAGAGCTTCTGCTGGGGGTCCAGACAGGGCTGTGCTGCTCCTGGCAGGGGGAAGGCAGCTTTTTGCCATTTCTGCTGGACACATCCGTGCTGGGTGTGGAACTGAGCATCCAAACCCATGTGCCAAAGCTGGAGTTCTTTTGGCTGATCCTGGATTTCCCTTGGGAATTTAAGATGATCTGACACTCTTCTGAGCTGTCCTGTTGGGGAGTTTCATATTTGAGGGATCCTAGGTTTTATAACAGTTTATGTGGTGACTCCTCACCCCAAAGCAGGGATTGGTCAGTCTGGGAACACTCCAGTGGAGCCAAAATTGATAAAGCCAAAATCAGAACCAGCCTCTGCTCTGCAGCTCCTTTCTCCCAGGGTAAAATTCCCATCTGATGGATTCTCCCTGTAGTAACAACTCATTCCAAACCCTCTGGAGAGTGTGGCAGCCCCACCTCAGCTTTTGAGCCCATCTCTGGAAGATTTTCCAGCTTAACCACAGCCAGCCCAGTTCAGCCTCGTGCTGCTGGCACGATCTCTGCTCCTCCTGCTGCTCCAGGCAGCCCCAGAGGAGAGGTCCCAGCCCTCCCTCCTTGCCAGCTGCTTCCCAGAGCAGAGCTAAACTTGTGCCTGGAGTTCAGGAAAGTTCCTTCAGCTGCTCCCAGCTGACCCTTCACTGCCCAGGGGTGAGGATGGCCAGTGGTCCCCACAGCTGTGGGGCAGCTGGAGCATCTCCCAGCACAGATTTTGGCTTGCAAGGCCTCCTGCTTAGGGAAGCAGCATCCCCTCGACCTCGGTTGGGGTGGGCAGTGCTGCACTGAGGGACTGAGAGAGCAGCCCGTGGTTCCCCTGGAGCAGGGCAGATGGGCAGGGGTGTCCTGGTCCCCCCACACCCTGCAGAACCTGCAATCTGCTGGCTCCTGCCCTCGGGGCTGGGCTGGATCAGGCCCCCCTCTCCACTGCAGAGCCCTGGAAGAGTCTGGGTTTGGAATGGGTGGAGGCTCCTCTGACCCGAGGGCACTGGCGGAGCTCCGGGCCCTTAATGGCAGTCGGTGGGTGTAGGGTGCAACCCGATCCAAATGGGAAGCTGGCTGAAATCCCAGCAAGCTGTTGTTGCTCTGGGAGGCATCTTAGGAAATGAGATGGGCTTTGTGAGCTCTCCCCCCTGCCGGGCAGCCCCGGGGAGGGAGAAGTGCCCTGGTACAGCTCGGGGCTGCTCCCTGCGCTGAGGTTTGCTTCATTTACCGAGCTCGTGGTCCTTTGTTTTACACCAAAGTTTCCTCCCCGCGGCCAGCTCGTGGTTTCTGCTCTCCCTGAGTCCCTGCTCCTCCTTGGAATGCCTGTTCCCACTTCCTGGATGGACATCTCCAAGCTCGAGGTGGCTGTTGGTTTGCTTTTTCTTGCCTTGAAAAGTGCTTGGCTCCTCTTTTCTAAGAGCCTTAGCTCCTTCCTGAGCAGGGTCTGAGCTCCCCTATTGCTTTTTTCACATCCAGAGGATCCCCCTGTGCCTGGATTTCTCCTCCTCATTGGATCTCCAGAGCAGGGGCTGATTTTAAAGCCTAAAAGCACTGCCCCATCTGTCTTGTTCCTCTGGGGCATAGTAAAGAGCCCCATCCTGCAGCCCTGAGCCTGTGACCAGAAAGGTTTTCCTTCACCCCGGCAGAGCGAGGAACTTGGGAGGTTTTAGTGACTTTTCCCAAGTGAAACTCTTCACTTGGTGTTCAGCCATTAGATTTTGGGGTTGAGGGGACATTTCCTGCTCTGGGGTGTTGTTTGAGGCATCAGCAGTTGCACTGCAGGAGATGCAGCTGCACCTCGGCCCCCCTTGGCTGGTGACCAATGGGACTTGGGCACACGAGGAAGAGAAGGGAAATTTGTGTCCTTAAGGACTCTCCCAGCACCCTGCTGGAGCCTGGCCAGTGGGCAGCAGGAGGCTCAGCACTGGGATACCCCTCAGTGGTGCTGGGCAGAGGTAACACCACTTTGACCACCAGGAGCGCTTTCCCTGCAGCCCAGCAGCCCTCTGGGGCGGCAGTGGCGGTGGCAGAGGAGGGTGCTGTGTCTGTCCCTGTCTCCCAGTGACCTTCTCAGCTCGTGGAGACAGCTTGGCTTTGCTGTAAAGCAGCTCATGTGACAGCAGTAATCCGCAGCGGGTAAACAGCTGTGCAGGAAGATTCCAGGGAATCGCCCTATTTTCCCTGCTCTGGCACAGCAGAGCAGGACAGGCTGCACCAGTCCATCCCCACTGGATGTCTCTGGAGCCAGGTCAGGAGCAGAGCCAGGTCAGGAGCACACAGGAGCTTCCAGGAGTCCTCCTGGGAGTCCTCGTGGAGCAGGTTCCAAGAATTCCAAAAAAAGCCGTTCCTCCTCAAGTGGTTTCCTCTGGATCTTTTCCAAAACCATGAGTGGCATTTTTAAGCCTGAATTTGTCTTCTGTCTCTGTATCTTTTGGCACAATTTATTCCCTCTCAATGACTCCCTCACAAATCCCTCTGTGGGTGACACTTTCTGGTGGTTCACGTGGATCCTCTTCCGCTCCAGGGATACTCGGTGGAATTTCTGCCACGTGCCCATGGGAAGTTAAATTCTGCCCTGGAGAAGACACAGACTGAGGGAGCACTAGCTTGGCACTGGTTTGAAATTACCCATGGTGTTATTATTGCCATCCCAGCTTACAGACTGCAGCAAACTTCCTTTCCTTTCCCTCCTTGCCACAGACCCCTGACCTTCCTCATCTCTGTTTTCCCCACAATTTTAACCTTCCAAACCTCCCAGGGGCAGCTCAGTGAGTGCTGACAAGCCCAAGGAGCTGATGACAGCTAAAGCAGGTGGGTTTAGCCCGAGATCCAGGTTCCTGCACCCCACAGGCAGCAATTCCCCTCAGCTCCCTGCAGGAGTGAGGTGCCTCAGATCAGGTAGGCAGCAGCTGCTTTGCAGCCGTGGAATCCCTGGGTTTCTGGAGCAGAAACCACCAGCAGAGTGTTTGAGGCTGCAATAAATTGTCCACCAGTGGCCTGAGACAATCCCTTATTTCATGTAAGCCACAGCCCAGCCCTCAGGAGGGACCATCTGTTCCTCTGGCCTAGGAGAGATTTGAACACCAGCCCTCGCAGTGAAAGGCTCTCTGCTATTCCCCAGAGCCTCCTGATCTCTTCCCTTCCACCTCTTCCCATCAGGGGAAAAAAATAAACCAAAAACCCCAAAGCTTTGTACTCCCAAGCATTAGGGGGCTCTAATTGGTGTGTAAATTGGGATTGCTGCCTTTAAGTGGTGGACACAGAGCTAATGGAAGTGGAATTTTATTGCTGGCATAAATATGGGATGTTCAGCTCCTTTGAAGTCACAGGGATCAGCAGCCAGGGGGTTTCTGTTCGATCAGAGCCAGCAGTGACTCTGGTCCCTGTTTTTTTCCTGTTGCTCTGATCCATGGATCAGTTGTGATACCTTTGGCCAAATCTTCTCAGAGGTTCCTGGTACTTTTGTCCTTGCCAAAACAACAACAACAACAACAAAAGTTTGAGTTGCAATTCCAAATAGGAATTCTGTACTAAGAGGTTTGAAGTCCAGCAGAAAATGAACAATATTTGGATTTGGCTGGGTTTGAGGGTTTCTGTGTGTTTGCTGCTGTTGGAGATGGGCTCCCTCATCCATGGGCCTCCCATCTGAGCCAGAGCAGTGGGACTCAGGCCTGAATCATCCCAGCAAATAAACCCCAGAAGGAATTCTCCAGCCACCACCACAGCTCTCTCATTTTCCAACCTGTTCTGTCCTGCCCTGGGAAGGGACAGGCCAGGCTGCTGCACCACTTCTCCTCCCAAACTCTGTCTGTGTGCCACAGATCTCCACTTTGCACATCCAGGGTGACACCCACAGGGACAAAACAGCTGGAAATCTCCTTTTTTGGGAAAACAAACTCATCCCTGTCCCTGCACCCATCCTAACTTCTCTTGGTGTGCAAAGAGACCAACGCCAACGCCCCGGCCGGGATGGTCGGGGCACAAAAGTTCTGTGCCTTCAGTCACCAGGCCAGAGCCCAAACTTTCTGTTTTTAGCAACAGATGTGCAGAGTTTAAAAGGGAGGAATCTGCCAGAGGCAGCAGCATTCCAAGGATAAGTAGGAGAGAGAGATGGGAAGCCATCCCACCTGCCGGGCAGTGGGAGACGGTGGCGTACAAGAGGAGGAGGAATGTGGACTGTAAAAACTTGCTCTTTACATGAAATGTCCCACAGCTGAGCGTTGTGTTTGCTGTGATTTATTGCTCACCTCGCTGAGGATGGGCCAGGCCCTTCCTGGGTGGGGGAGCTGTGCCAAACGTGTCCCTTGTCCTACAAAAGGCTGTGGACACCAAGCCCGGGATGCTGCTGCTGCTGCAGGGCATGTGCTGGTTTGGAGCAGGGATGCTTTTCTAGCTGGATTTGGAGGGTGTGCTTTGAGGAAAGGGGAAAAAAAAGGAGCCTTCAGGTGCATTTCCAGCCCCTTTTTCCCCCAAGGAGAAAAGCCAAACGTACCTGCTGGTAGCTGGACAGGACCTCGTGCGAGGTGAGGCTCCAGCAGATCACCACAGCTGCAGCTTCCCGTACGAAGGCAAAGCTTTAAACACCTTCCCAAGGACTCCTCCTCCTCCAAAAGCTCAGCTGGGGGGCTCCTGCCCACCTCTCTTGGGTTGAGAGCCTGATACTCCCTGGCACTGACGGGGCACAGGGGGGAGAAGCCGTGGTGTCGGACCCGCCGCTTGGCCATGAATGTGCACCCTGTTGTGGCAGGGAGGCTCCTGGGGCACAAACCAGCAAAATGCTGGGAAAAAGGCTTTTAGATGGAGCCAGGG
>VZRX01018634.1:0-14365 GCA_013398075.1 Notiomystis cincta | reverse complement strand
ACCACCACAGCTCTCTCATTTTCCAACCTGTTCTGTCCTGCCCTGGGAAGGGACAGGCCAGGCTGCTGCACCACTTCTCCTCCCAAACTCTGTCTGTGTGCCACAGATCTCCACTTTGCACATCCAGGGTGACACCCACAGGGACAAAACAGCTGGAAATCTCCTTTTTTGGGAAAACAAACTCATCCCTGTCCCTGCACCCATCCTTGCTTCTCTTGGTGTGCAAAGAGACCAACGCCAACGCCCCGGCCGGGATGGTCGGGGCACAAAAGTTCTGTGCCTTCAGTCACCAGGCCAGAGCCCAAACTTTCTGTTTTTAGCAACAGATGTGCAGAGTTTAAAAGGGAGGAATCTGCCAGAGGCAGCAGCATTCCAAGGATAAGTAGGAGAGAGAGATGGGAAGCCATCCCACCTGCCGGGCAGTGGGAGACGGTGGCGTACAAGAGGAGGAGGAATGTGGACTGTAAAAACTTGCTCTTTACATGAAATGTCCCACAGCTGAGCGTTGTGTTTGCTGTGATTTATTGCTCACCTCGCTGAGGATGGGCCAGGCCCTTCCTGGGTGGGGGAGCTGTGCCAAACGTGTCCCTTGTCCTACAAAAGGCTGTGGACACCAAGCCCGGGATGCTGCTGCTGCTGCAGGGCATGTGCTGGTTTGGAGCAGGGATGCTTTTCTAGCTGGATTTGGAGGGTGTGCTTTGAGGAAAGGGGAAAAAAAAGGAGCCTTCAGGTGCATTTCCAGCCCCTTTTTCCCCCAAGGAGAAAAGCCACACTTACCTGCTGGTAGCTGGACCTCGTGCGAGGTGAGGCTCCAGCAGATCACCACAGCTGCAGCTTCCCGTACGAAGGCAAAGCTTTAAACACCTTCCCAAGGACTCCTCCTCCTCCAAAAGCTCAGCTGGGGGGCTCCTGCCCACCTCTCTTGGGTTGAGAGCCTGATACTCCCTGGCACTGACGGGGCACAGGGGGGAGAAGCCGTGGTGTCGGACCCGCCGCTTGGCCATGAATGTGCACCCTGTTGTGGCAGGGAGGCTCCTGGGGCACAAACCAGCAAAATGCTGGGAAAAAGGCTTTTAGATGGAGCCAGGGCCTATCTGGTTACAGGCTGCCTCTCTGCCAGCACAATGGCTGCTTTATGTCCCCGTGTGCTCCAGGCTCTGTAGGATGTGCCCGTGCCCGTGCTCCTCACATGCGATCCATCGGAGCCTTCCAATCCCATGGGGCTCCTCCCAGGCCCCAAGGAGCACCTGGATCCCTTGAGCTCCCCAGCCTCGTGCTCTTGGCATCCCTAGAGATTCCTGTCTGGCAGCCATTCCTGCTCCTCACTCGTCCCTCTGCGCTGGGAATCGTGGAGAGCTTTGTTGGAGGTGGCCCGAGCTTCTCCGTGATGGATTTCACTGTTTCAGTGCAGATTTGCCTCACTGGGCCTCTCTGGGCCAGTTAAACCATTCACCCAAATTTTTGTGAAATATCTGTGTCAAATACCTCAGTCTCACCTCCCACTTTAGCTCCCACTTGCACACACAGCATTCTGTATGGAATTAACAATATTTTAGGTGCTCTGCCCAATATTTGTATATTTTGTATGGAATTAGAAATATCTTGTATGTTCTGTATGGAATTAGAAATATTTTAGTTGCTCTGCCTAATATTGGGGTGCTGCTCCTGGGTGCTCACTGAGTTTTCTCCTCCTACGTGGGCACTGAATTCTTGCACTCTCCCAGTAAACCAAAGGATGCTTTTCCTATGAACACATTAATTGCCCCCCACTTAACCCCCCCCTCCCCAGCTGTAGCATTTGCCCTTTTCTCAGCCTTTCACACTTGCATTTCATTGTCAGGCATCCTAGCAGCAGACTATTCAGGTTGCAAGTGGAGGCTGGCAGAGAGTTCCTCAGGTGAGTGGATTTTCCTGGTGCTAGTTTGGAATGTTGGGGTTCAGCTGGTGCCTCTTGGTGTTTCTTGGGGTTAGAGGGGCTATGTCTGTCTGGGTTTTGTGCCTGGACACCATTTTTGGGGTAGAAATGCATGTGGGATGTGCTGATATCCCTCAGGTAATAAAATGTTGCAGTAATTTTAGGTGGCGCCCTGCCTTGCTTCACACAGGAGCCATTGATAAAAACCAATGGAAAATACAGGACACCAAAAGCTGTTTAAAAAAGCAGGATAAGAATCAGTCTCAGATCTTCCTCTGGGAGAGCCCCTGGGCATGTTAAAAACCAGAACAGGGCAGTCAGCAAAGTATTTATGGCAAAATCTACCAGGGTAGATCACTTTTAGGTGGTTGTTCAGAACCTCATTCGTGGGTTTAACAGCTGATTTCTGAGAGGAGGAACAGACTGATTTATGCTGAGGTGTTTCCCTGTTTCCTGAGAAGCTTGGCACAGGTAACCCCTGCCTGCCCCAGGTCTTCTATTAACAGCCAGCAGGTCATGGGGAAAGCAAAGCCCAACGAGAGCAGTCCAGGGGTGGCTGGACTTCCTCTATTTTTATCTGTGGAGATGATTGACCACGATAGACTTGTAATCTTCTCAGGTGTGTCCACGCCAAAGCCAGCTCATCACAGAGGCTTAGACAGGTTGTTCTCTAAGCTTCCAGCCCTGGAGTCCAGCAAAGCCCTTCCTTCCCACAGGCAGACACATTCCCTGTGCTCATCCCCTCTCCTGAACACCGAGTCCAGTTTAAGGTGCCACGCCCTGCAGACCCAGACTGGTGGGCAGGTCTAGGTGAGGACTGAGCTTAAGCAGGCACAGCTTAATTCAGCCTCAGGAGATGCCCAGGGCCTGTTGTCCAGCTCTAAATTGGCCCCATGAAGGGGAGAGGGGGGCACAGGTGGCCTCAGGTAAGACAAAGCAAAAGGTGTGGAGAAAATCCACCCCCAGGAGACCAAACTGCTGCTCTGCTTCTTTCCCGAGCACCCTTTGCTTGGGAGTTTTCCCATCAAAAAAAAAGCCAGAAAACCTGGGATTTCAGATTTTTTTCCAATGTTAAAAATCATTGCAAGTTTTTTTTCCTTCTGGGACTGTCCTTGTTGCAAAGACAGAGGTCCATGGACTGGTGAGGGAGATGTTTGTCACCACTGCTGGAGACTGAGGGTCTTTGCTGTGCCAGGGAAGAGTCTGGGCATCAGGTTGGCTCACTGGGATCTTCCTCCTTCCCTGGAAGTGCTGAGGCTCCAGAGGAGATAATTCCTGTTCATCAGGAATTCCAGCCCCGTGCTTTTTGTCTCAAAGTGCTGCAGCCTTAAAAGAAGTCCAAAAACTCCCTAAACATCCCAAACAAACCCCAAAAACTCAAAGCCCCCCCAGAGATCTGGGAGAAATAAGGGAGATTAAGCCAAAGATATTTTAGATCTGTGGCACTTCCCTCACCATAGGGAGGAAGAAAACAGGAATGTCCCAAAGATTCCGGTGCTCCCAGCTAGGGAGGGAAAGTCCTGGATCAACCAGAGGTTTATGGGTCAGAGACAGCAGCTCCCAGTGCCCTGAAGGAGCAGAGAAGGAAACTCCATCCAGAGGAACCAGAGAATCACAGACTGGATCTGTTAGGTTGGAGAAGATCTCCAAGGTCACCGAGTCCAAGCTGTGCCTGATCCCCACTTTGTCCCCCAGCCCAGAGCTCTGAGAGCCAAATCCGGGCATTCCTTGGGAAGCTCAGGGAAAAACAAGTCAGTGAGGGTGTGAAGCAGGCAGGTGACCCCCAGGGACAGTCTGAGAGATGAGATGTGGCCGTGGAGGTGTGGTGGGTGCAGGGAAGGAGGCAGTGGCTCCAGGGCTTGTCCTGTGCAGCTGTGGAGGGGAATGTTGGATCTTCTCTCCTGTGCTTCCAAGGAAAAGTCAGGGCTATGATGTGACTTAATTGACTCAACTTTGGTATCAAAACTTCAGGTGCCTCGTTAAATTGTTCTTTGTTGGGGTTTTGACCAGAAAAGACAGGTGATGGAGGATCTGGAACGAGGACTGCAGCTCTTTGCAAATTATCGTTTGGTGGAAGAAAATCTTGGTGTTTTGACCTGACTGGCACAGAGGTTCTGTAGGGAACAGCTGTGATTTGAGAGCCTTGGAAGTTCTCAGAGCTTAAATCACTGCCTGGGGGTTTGTGGTTTGTCAATATCACAGAATCCAGACCAGCTTGGACTGGGGGGCACCAAAGATCACCCAGTTTCTCCCACACCTTCCACTATCCCAGGTTGCTCCCAGCCCTGTCCAACCTGGCCTTGGACATGTCTAGGGATGGGGCACTGAGCCATTTCTGATGGGGAAAATCCTTCCAATTATCACCTTAAAAGATGTCTAATTAATCATTAATGCTCTTGCAGTTGAAGGGGTGAGAGATGGGAGTGGGGCTGAGCTTTCACTTCATCTTATCTTGAACCAAGTGTCTGTGTTGAGAGATGTCCTGTGCTCCTGTGTCACTGCTGAGTGTGGTGGGATTCCTGAAATGCTTCATTTCTGAGGCTGCCTTTGGGTGAAGTCCCTTCTATGGTGTCATGTCAACACCTCAGGGACACGTTTAGTTTGGCACTTTAGGATTTGTCAGGGTAACACCTGATTTGGAGAGCTCTCCTCCCAGCTGCTGTGGCTGGAACTCGTTAGAGGGCTGATTTATCTTCCTGAAAATACACCCTCAGTGCCCACTGATTGTCCCCCTCCTCCACCTCTTGGAGGCCTCTCGTGTCAGTTCCCCAGAAGGGAGATGGTCGAGAGGATATTGTCCAGAAATCTTCCCAAACCAGGTTCCCAGTCAAAGGAAACATCTAATAAATATCAACTCTGGGATATTTTGGTGTTTGTGCTGAGCAGGGTTGGCAGTAACCCCCAGGTGCTCTCCAGAACTGCAGTTGGTGAGGACAGGAATGGTCTTGGCTCCAGGATTCTCTAGGACCAGCCTCTAAAACACCTCCAGTGACAGAGACTTTGCTCCAGAGCTTCACCAACCTCATGTTTAGCTGTCCTTTGAGATTCTTCCCACCTCCTAAGTGCAGATTTCCATGCTGCACTTCAAGCTCGTGTCTTACTGGGGAAAAACAATCAGAAAAGACAATTATTCCCTACTTACCTTGATGTATTTACCCCTGGGAATGCAGACCAAAGCATGCCCAGTGCCCTTGTGTTGTGCTGCCCACCAAGGGCAAACAGTTCATTTTTTGGAGGTCCTCTAGCTTGGTTTTCTCTTTTTTGGGGGGAGAGGGGTATTAAAATCTACTTGTTCTGAACAAGAATTCTTCCATCATGTCTTCAAAAGTCGCCCTTGGCTCTGAAAGGAGCATGGTGGTGGTGGTGAGATGGTATCTGCTGCCCTGTGAGCCCTGTAGGGCATTCCTGAGCACAGGAATTTCGGCTGGATTCCTCAGCCCCTGCCTCCAGAGGAGGGGAAGGAGAACTTGCAAAAGGCTTCAGTGGGATGGTGCTCAGCACAGTTTGCTCTGGTTTGTCCTCAGTGTGGATGGAAACAAAGACTTCTGAATGAAGAAAACCCAGTGGGAAATTCCACTCTTTTTAACCTTTCCCACTGGGGGCTGGAACAGGGGCTGAGGGACTTGTGAGGTCGCTCGCTCCTGACTCTGCAGTGCTCCCAGCTTGCAGCCCTCGCTCCTTTGGTGTCCAGGAGAACAGAGCAGGAAGAGCCAACCTTGGCCTCTGGAGCCACTGGATCCCAACAGCAGCACCAGCTTTTGGAGGGGGACCTGCAGCTCTCAGTCAAGGATCTGGGTTTTCATCAGGTGATGTTACCTCGCTAAAAACCTGAGGGGCTCCGAGGCGATCGCTCAAGTCCTTGTGCATTTTCCGTTTTGTGCCATAAAAGAATTCCCAAGAGCAGCTCCAGAGCTGTGAACCTGCTGCTCCACACCCAGCAGTGTTTCTTGTGATGTCACAGCCTGTAAAGCCAGGAACTCCCCTCAGGTAACAGCTCCACTCTTGGACCCTTCCCTCAAGCACAGGCTGTTGAGAAGGTTCACACCATCTCCTCCTTCTCGTTGGGACCATCCCAGCACCCCTGGCTCCCTGATGGGAATGGTTGTTCCCTTCCAGGGGCTGTTCCCATGGGAGTTTGCCTTGGCAGGAGATTAGCTCTCCGATCATTCCCAGATGTTGTCGTTGATGCTACCCAAGAAGAGGATTTTGCACTTTTGGAAGGAAGAAGCTTTTTTCTGTCCTTGTGATGATGTTCAGCGTGGTGATGGTGGTTGCTGCTCTCTGGTCAAGAGTGGGGCTGGTTGCTGCCTCCTCACCCTCCAGGACTGAGTTCCTGCCTGAGCTCCAAGTGGAAGAGGTTTCATGCAAGGTCCTATGTTCGACCTTCCCATGAAGTGGAGGGTCAAGGCAGGAGGACATCCCTCACTCCACGAGTGACTGGCAGTGAAATCACACACTATTCCACCCCTCCCAGCCCTTCCACGTGGCCCTGGGAATTCCACGTGAAGTTTTCAGGATGCTGCGTTCAGTGTCCGTATTATCCAGCCTTGAGGTCCTTGAGACAGCTCCTGTCTTGGTGTCAGCCAGGACCTCTCTGCTCCTGGGTGCGTTTCAAGGCTCGCAGAACCCGCCTGTCCAGCTGCAAATTCCCACTGCTGCCGTAAGGAGAAGGTGCCGGACACCCACGGACTCGTGGCAGGAGGTTCTTCCTTCCATCTGCTGCCAGATCCCGGCTGGATGCTCCCAGTCCAGGCAGAGCTCTGCCCCAGGCTGCTTCGGGCTGGTTTCCTCCCTGATGGGACCTGTGCTGCCATTCCAGCCCATCTTCCAGCCGTGCCTGCGAGGATCGCCTCGTGCCTGGGATGAGATATCCAGGTTTATTCGGTCTCTTGGATGTGGAGCCACATGGGCAGATCTCCAGAAAGCCAACTGTGTCCAGGGCTCACCCCCCAGCGTGGGCAGCAGGTCAGGGGAGGGGATTGTCCACCTCTGCCACGGGACCCCACCTGCAGAGCTGTGTCCAGCTTTGGGGACCCCAACAGCAGAAGGACGTGGAGCTGCTGGGGGTATCCAGAATGGAGAAGAGGAGGCTCCAGGGAGAGCTCAGAGCCCTTGCAGGACCTAAAGGGGCCCCAGAAGATCTGGAGAGGGACTGGGGACAAGGCCTGGAGGGACAGGACACAGGGAATGGCTTCTCAGTGCCAGAGGGCAGGGCTGGATGGGAGATTGGGAAGGGATTCCTGGCTGGGAGTGGGGTGAGACATTGGCCCAGGTTTCCCAGAGAAGCTGGATCCCTGGAAGTATCCAAGGCCAGGCTGGATGGGGCTGGGAGCACCTTGGGATAAGGGGAAGGTGTCCCTGCCCATGGCAGGGGTGGCACTGGGTGGTGTTTAAGGCTCCTTCAACCCCAGCCATTCCATGATTCCATGGCTGGAGCCTCTCTGCGCTGAGTGGGGATAAGGATGGATTCCACCTGAGGTACCAGGAAGAAGACAGGATGTCTCGTGTCCCTGGGCAGGACAATATTCCATATCCTGAAGGACTGGGAATGAAGCTGAAGCTAAAGCCTTGTGTGCTGCACTGTCTTTGATCTCAAGGGCGAGGAGGTGTTAAAGCAAGGCAGAAACGGCACCAAAGACCCCAACTCCCTGAGCATCCAACAATCCCAGATGTCCAGGGCACTTCTGATCCTTGGCCCTGATTCCCTGGGCACTGAATCATCCCACCCACCCCACCTTCTCCCCTAAAGCCCTTTGGGGTGTCATGGAGGATGTAGGATCAGAACAGGTGCTTTTGTGCTCCGTGCCAGGCGAGATTTCCTTATCAGACATCGTGTGACTTTTCCCCTCTGAATCCTTCATCTCTCTGGCCTCAGGTAGATCCTGACTTATCCTTGTTCTTCCATAACCTGAAATCTCTTCTCTGCTGAGGCAGCAGGAGTTTCATTATCTCCTGGGGCCCATCGTGGTCTCCTGGCTGAAATGCAGCTGCAAACATTGTCTGACCCAGCACTGAAGTCCAACTGTGGCCAGCTCAGAGTTCATCCACTCCAATCCTTGGATTCCTGGTGGCCATCTCAGCCCCTGAGGCCTTCCATGGCTCTTCTCCTTCCTGCCAAAGCTGATCCTCCACTAAAAAAGCCTTTCCCTGGGATGTGGCAGGAGCTGGTGCTGTCCCAGCTGCCTCTCTTGGTGTTGTCCTTGTGCCCAGCTGGCTGGAGCTGGCTCCTCACCCCTGCCAAGGACAGGAGGGGCTTTTTGGGTGGCTTCAGGGAGGGGGAGCAAAGTCACAGTGTGGCTGCATCATCCTGGGAGCCCGTGGCCAGGGTTGGTGCTGCTCTCTGTGTGATCCATCACCTCTGCCATTGTCCCTCCCAGGCAGGAGCTGGTCAGGGCAGCCACAGATTCCAATGGGATCCCATTTCCCTGCCTGCCCCGTTCCTCACAGCCCAGCCCCACTTCCCTCTTTAGAAATGTGTTTTCCAAAGACTCGAGAAGTTGGGCTGGTTTTGGTTTTGGGTTGGTTTTTTTTGTCTGATGGATTTCCTGTTTTTAATACAATTGAAAGGGTCTGAAATCCGTGCTTTAGATTAACATATGCCAGCTAGATTAGGGCTAATCAGGGCGCAGGTCTGAGCAGATGCAGCGCGGGGCCAATCCCAGACCTGATTACGGCATCTCAGTGCTTTAATCGCCTCTCTCCCAAGGGCGATCGGCTCTGCCCTAATGCACAGCAGACTTCCCAGCCCTCTCCTCCTCTGGGCTGTTGCCACCCCTGGCAGGAAGAGCTGCCACGTCATGCGCTGAGGCGATTTGCCTTAATCCCACGCAGAAAGGGATCTGCGCGGCGCCGTCTCTCACGGAGACTTCCCCGCTCTCCCGCGCGCCCCGAGAGGCTCGGCCAAGCCTCGCCTGAACTCTCATCCTTCCCAAATTACCCAGGTTGGGTGTTCAGGGCTCAGCAGCACCCGGGTTGGGCTCGTCTGGACAGCGTGGTGGCTTCAGTGTCGGGTGCTGGTGGTGGTGGTTCTGCTCCTTGGGCTGTCCGTGTGTCATTTGATCTCCTCTGGGTTAACAACCCAAGTAACCCAAAGGGCTTAGTTGGCTTGTTGGTCTGGAGCGCGGATTTGAGGAGCATCCCAGGCCAGAGCTCCAGGTCCTGCTTAAACTGGGATGTGCTGTGTTCTCCCGAGGGCTCTGCCAGGAGATTTTCTTCAGCAGGGCTGAGCCTGAGCTCTCCTTTCTCGTTTGTTTCGTTGCATGAAATTCCCGCTGACCAGGAGGCGCCCTGGGAGCTGGAAACCCTGGGAGCTCAGCCAGCGCTGAGCAACCAACCAGGGAAACAATTCCTTGGTAAGGCTTGGTGGATGTGGCCAAGGGGGATCAGGAAACTTCTTCCTGAACTGGCTGGGGCATCAGGACACTTCTTCCTGAATTGGCTGGGGGTCAGGAAACTTCTTCCTGAACTGGCTGGGGCATCAGGAAACTTCCTGAACTGGCTGGGGCATCAGGAAACTTCTTCCTGAACTGGCTGGGGGATCAGGAAACTTCCTGAAATGGCTGGGGGATCAGGAATGGGGGATCAGCAAACTTCTTCCGGAACTGGCTGGGGGATCAGGAAACTTCTTCCTGAACTGGCTGGGGGATCAGGAAACTTCCCAGCCCACGGACCCTGAGGGGAGGGCTGCTGGAGGAGTGCTGGGGTCACCCACCTGGCCAGCACGATTAACTCCTAAGCTTTCCTGTCTGAACAGAGAGTTACCCGAGGACACGGGGCCGCCTCACGGTACCAAAGCGGCACCCTTGGTGGGCACCTCAGGAGCCTGGCGTCGTGGCAGGGCTGGCCATCCACCCCATGCTGCTGCTGGGGAGATTTGGTGACCCCAAAAAGCTGGTTTTCTCCCCAGCAGAGGTGTGGGTGGTTTCTGAAATGTCTAAATTATCCCGCTTGGCCAAATCCCGCTGGTGGAGGTGGGCACAGGGATGAGACCGGAGTAGAACGATGGAGTTTCTCCCCCCAGCCTGCAGGATTTGCCATTCCCCTCCCTGCCCAGCTCTGTGGAGTGCTCCTTGCTGTTTTTCCCACCTCTTTCCACACACAGTAACCCTCAGGGGCCTCGTTGTTTTGTTGTCACCTCGGTCGGTGTTTCCCGGCTCACCAGGACTCGCCTTTGGCGCTGCGGCGTTTCCCTCCCAGCCCGAAGCTTTGGCAGCTCCAGCCTCAGCCTGGAGGCATCTGATCCCTCCCTGCAGCTGAGCCAGCCTTGGGAAAAGCTTTGCCAGAGCCATCCATGACTGGGGAAGGGCTGAGAAAGGGGATTTGCGTTCCTCTCTCTGTTTTATATCCCGTGCACACGTGTGAGAGCCTGGGGCTGGGGCAGGAGCACGTTTGGCTTGGCCAGGGCTTCTTGGACCCACAGTGCCCCTTCCCTGTGAGGGGAGAAGGACCTGGCTGGGATGGGGAGGGAGCAGGAGGGAGGGAGTGGTGTTGGAGAGTGGTTCTGATGGGGCTCGTGGATGCCAGCAGTGGCACTGCCCACTGTGGTGCCACCGGTGGGGAGGTGTTTGAGGGGGCTGCAGAGTTACACGGGGTGGGAGAAGCTGGATTTATCCCTTCCTCAGCCCCACAGTTCCCGGTTCTGAGGAGAAACAGGTGTAGGAAGAGTGTTCCTTGTCAGGGGGTGATCCCTGCTGGGCTCCGGGGTGGGAGCAATCCCTGCCTCCGGGAAAACTCGGCCTGATGGGTTTGGCTGAGCAGGTCCCTGCTGCACCATCCCAAAACAAGGCTGCTTTGGCTCCCTCCTCCAAAAATGATCCTTCTTTCCTCCTCATCCTCATTCCTTCTCCCTGCAGCCCTGGGGTGTGGGTCCCACGGTGCTTCCCCCCATCCCAGCTCCATCCCATCCCTGCTCCCATCCCATGGGCAAGTCCAGCCCAGTGAGGCCAACAAGGCACAGATCACTCATCCAGCACTGACACAGCCGGGCTGGGGGCCACTGTCCCTCCTGGTTGCTGGTTTTCCATGGATAGAATCATGGAATGGCTCAACTGAGAAGGAATTTTAAACATCACCCAGTTCCAACCCAAACCATGGGCAGGAACACTTTCCACTGTCCCAGGCTGATCCAAACCCCAATGTCCAGCCTGGCCTTGGACACTGCCAGGGATCCAGGGGCAGCCACAGCTTCTCTGGGCATTCCAGCCCAGCCAGGAATCCCTTCCCAGTATCCCATCCAGCCCTGCCCTCTGGCAGTGGAAGCCATTCCCTGTGTCCTGTCCCTCTGTGCCTTGTCCCCAGTTCCTCTCCAGCTCTCCTGGAGCCCCTTCAGGCCCTGGGAGGGGCTCTGAGCTCTCCCTGGAGCCTTCTCCTCTCCAGGGAACATTCCCAGCTCTCCCAGCCTGGCTCCAGAGGGGCTCCAGCCCTGGGAGCAGCCCCAGGGCTCCACATCTTCCTAGACCCGAGGACCCTTCTCCAGAGGAGGAGGGAGACCTCCAGCCCCGCGGAGCAGCACAAATGGAGCCCCCACCCCGGCGGCCTCCGAGCCGCAGCAGCCCGGAGCCTGCGGGCCCAGCCCGACCGCTGTCACCTTGTGTCCCCGCAGGCCTCGTGCAGATCCCCGTGAGCATGTACCAGACCGTGGTGACGAGCCTGGCCCAGGGCAACGGGCCGGTGCAGGTGGCCATGGCGCCGGTGGCCACGAGGATAGCGGACACTGCCGTCACCATGGACGGGCAGGCGGTCGAGGTGGTGACCCTGGATCAGTGACGAGCAGCGGCGCCGCGGCCGATTTCTCCTCGTCTCTTTCACCGCGTCGGGTTTTTTTAACGCCTCTCCAGAGATGCAATCAGGTGGCATTGAGTCTCTCAGCTTTGGAAACGGAAAGGTTTTGTTGACCTTTTTATTATTATTATTATTTTTTTTNCTAAAGGACAAGCAAATTTTGTTCTTTTGACAATTTGGACAGTCTTTACACTAAATCATTAGGTGAAATAAAAAAAAAATAATAATTAAAAAAAAAATATATGAAATGCATGTGTGACTGCAGGGGGGTGGAGACCTCCCCGAGGGATGATGCTCTTCCAGGAGCCGGAGGATCCGCGCCCGCTCGGCTCCGCTTGGTGCACACTGGAGACCCGTTCCTACTTCTCTGCTCTCGTACCTGCCATTTTAGATCCTTGGGGTTGGGGCTTTTTGGGGTTTGTTTTGGGGTTTTTTCCTTTATTATTATTATTATTGTTGTTGTTGTTGTTGTTATTATTATTATTTTGTGGCTCTAGACCCGAGTGGAAGCGCCTCTAAAGGGGGCTCTGGCTACGTGTCCCCCCCTCTCCCTCCCTTTTTCCCATCACATTCCCAGGATTTCCCTGGCCAAGGAGCCCCCTCGGGCTCTCCCCACCCCCTGCTGCCAGCCCTGTCCTCTCCTCCTCGGATTCCTGCAGGAAAAGGGGGGATGTGAGCGAGACCCTTCCCTTTGGGGGACCCTCTTCACCCCTGACCCCCCGCCCCACCCCGGTCCTGCCCTGTGCCTCTCCCAGCACGGTTTTTAACCCCAAAATCCTTCCCAGGAGGGTTAAAAAAAAGCCTTTTTTGGGGTGTGGGGGGGTGGTTTTTGGGGAGGCAGATTTTACTCGACATCCCCACGAGCCTCGTGCCCAACCAAACCCTCCCACCCCACCCCAAACAGCTCCTGTGGGATTTAATTTTTGGGGTTATTTTGTTTTTTTTTTATATTATGATTTCCAAGTGGCCGTTCAAGTTCTCCACGTCTCGCTCCGCCTTCGAGGAAGTTTTCAGATTCTTGTATTTACTTGTTTTATATGGGGGAAAAAAAACAGAAAAAAAAGAAAAAAAAAAAAAAAACCAACACAAAAACAAACCTATCGAATGTTCTTTGTATACAGTTCTTCAGTCCTTTTTTGAGGGGAGGGAGATCTTTCCATAGAAACAGTCCTGGTTCTCCAATTTAAGAAGATTTTGGGGTTTTGGTTTGGTTTTTTGTTTTGTTTTTTTTTTCCCTAATGATTATTTTTTTATCGTCGTTGTGAAGATGTCGGTGGCTTTCCAAGTCAGTGTTTCTTTGGCAATGAAATGAGGTTCTTTTTAGTCCCAGAAGTTCCCCCCACCCCCCCAAAAAAACACACAAAAAAAGACAAAAACCAGGCAAATAGCAGAGCATGGACCCCCCCTTGTTTTCCCAGTGTCTATTATTGCCTCATTCAATAAATTGTTACAAATGTGTCTACCCGGGTGTCCAACTCTCCTGTTTGGGGGGATTTGGGGCTGGATTTTTGGGATATTTGCCATCCCTCCCTTCCTGGTGGATGTTTTGGGGCTCGGTCCCTCCCCCCTCCCAGGCTCTGCTCCACCTTGGGGTGGGAGAGGAGGAGCTGAGCATCACCAGGATGGGTTTGGGGCTTAATCCTTTTTTTTTATTGTGCAATTTATCTCATTTTCCTCTTCCAGCATCGACCTGGAAACCTTGGGAGTGCTGGAGCTTCCCCCCTGTGCTCCTGCCCAGGGGCTGAGCTGGCTTTTGGGTTGAATTCCTGCATTTTCACCCCCGGGGTGATGTTTCTTTGGGAGTGCACCCCCAAGGAGGAGCCGGGAAACGCAGGGCTGGGTTTCAGCAGCTTTATTGGAACGGTGGTTGCTGGATCTGGTGACTCCTGGGGGGGGCTTCTGGTGGCCTGGGCTGGGAGGAAGAGCAGGGAAGGCTGGAAGGACGGAGAGAAGGGAGAGGAGGAGCGGGGCTGCTCTCCTGGAGCTCCCAGGGATGCTCCGGGCTATTCCTCGAGGCGCTGCATTGGCTGGGAGGGTGACCCGGGATTTTGGGGACCTCTGGGGGTCCCAGGACATCCCCTGGCCGGGCTGGGGTGTCCCAAAGGGGCCCTGGGTGCGGCAGCAGGGCCGGGGGAGGCAGCTCGGCCTGGCAGACGCTGCCCCGGGGTTTAATCTTCGTTAATCGGCCTTTAATAAGCAGCTCGGGGCCTCCTGCTGGGGCAGCTCCTGGAGCCCCTGCACCAGCAGCCTCTGCTTCCTACTGGGACAGACTGGTGGGGCTGGACCCCCTGCTCCAGTAACCCCCATTTCATACTGGGAGAGACTGGTGGGGCTGCACCCCTGCACCAGTAACCCCCACTTCCTACTGGGAGAGACTGGTGGGGCTGCACCCCTGCACCAGTAACCCCCACTTTGTACTGGGACAGACTGGTGGGGCTGAGTGCTACAGGGGGGTCCCCCAAACGTTGGGGGGGTCTTTGTGTGGGTTTTCTGCCTCTCCCCCCATCCCAGCACTGCTGTGCCCAGGGAGGGCCCTGAATTGCAAGATGTGACCCCAAATTGCAGCATTTGACCCCAAAAATGCAGGTGGGCACTCAGGGTGAGCCTGGGAAGGGACAGGGTGGAGGGGGGCCCTGGGGGGCTCCCAAAGAGGAGCTGATCCCAAGGGAA
>VZRX01018633.1:5286-24972 GCA_013398075.1 Notiomystis cincta | reverse complement strand
AACACCTGTCCAAACCTCGACAATACTTCCATCAGTTTTCTCAGGAAAGGAATCTACATCACTTGCACCTTCAAATTTCTGTGAAAACTATGAGTCCTGAAACAGAGCATAGGGAAGCAAATTGCTTTTTGGCCTCTCTCTACTCTCCTTTGCAACCTGGACGGAGTAAGGGCACAGGTTAGCTTTCAGTCTACTATTCCTGATTCTCAGTACAAACTAAATAATTTTCTGAATATACCTTTATAGACCACACAAATGAATTTTATAGATCTGACAATGTACATTTAATGTTACAGAAATTTCTCTTTTTTTCTCCATCCAAATTAACTTACTATAGCTCTATCTTCTCTGAATCTATATATTTTCCACTTATTCTACCTCTTGTCCCACAGGCTATACACGTAGATGAGCAACAAAACCCATAAATAACAATCTTGAAAACTGCTGTTGACTAAAGTTCAACTCAATTCTTTTAGCTGTATTTTCTGCACTGACACAAACAATCCTTCTTATAACACATTATGTTCAATATGTATGTAATTTCTAAGAAAAACTTTTTACTTCCTTTTATTCTACTCTTTTCACTTTTTCTTGGATGCTGCCAACATGAATGGCTTTAGATTTTGAAAGTTTTATTCTATATTTTTTCCTTTGCAGTACTTTGATGTATGTTATTTTACAGTCTGCTCATTTTTTTAATAATTTCTGTGAATGTTTATGACACCTTACACCAGGTTCAAAAATCATTATTTCAACAAATGTGTTCAGTAAAGCTATTGCCAGTGCTCACATTTCCAGAAAAAACCCTTGATATGGCTAATTAAAACAATCTAGATTCTTTCTTCTAGTAAACTTTTGACCAAGGACTCTATGCTAAAATTAATACTCATTCTTTTAATGGTTTAGATTAGGCCAATTGAGACTTTAAGGAATCTTCTATAAAATATAGCCTACATTCTTCTCTCTCCCTGAGATTTATTTTTGAAAACTTTTCCAAATCACTTTCAGAGACTTTGACAAGATTTTCTCTTTTAAAACCCATATTGGCAGCTGATGATCTCATTCCCAATAATTTTTCAAACATCTGGTCGTAATATCATTGTGGATTATAAGCTTTCTTTGATATTGAACTCTTCAGCCCATAATTAAAAAGAAAAACCTTTTGCATTTACCTTTTTTTTCACAAATAGAACTTCCAGTAGGTTATAGATTAAAAGAACAAACAAACAAACAAAAATAATTGCTGTATTGTTCATTATATTAAAACCTTCAATAATAAAACAACATGCTCAAAATGTTGCACATGTTTTAATGCTAAAAATGCTAAAAATATTAATTAGAATTTAATCTAGTCAGGAGATGGGGCCAGAAACATGAATGGAAACATGATTGGAAACTAGTCATGCAGAGACAGAACTTGAGAAAGCACACATCCAGCATGGCTCTGACAAGGAAGGGAGCATCTGGCCTCCCCCAAAATGGGGTCCTGACCCACATGCAGAATGTGAAGGGTGGATCCAAGGGAGGCTCCTCAGGACAGTTAATATGTCATGATGCACTCTGGGTCCTGGCACTTGACTAGGAGATTTCTTCAAGTTTCTGTATCTATATCTGAGCTAAATGTTCTACCATTCTGGGTTCAGTTAAGATTTACATTTAAAAAAAAGCTTAAATATAATAAATCTTGGACATTGGAACCAAATTTTGAAAATACAAATGCAAAAAGAAATAAAAAATATACATGTAAGTACAATGTTTTTTCTTGATCTCATTCACCAAAGTTTTCTGAACTGGAAGTTTTCATTTAGCCTTCTAAAACATTCTTGGATACTGAAGTTCTTAGCCAACAAATAGAATATAATGGCATTGCTTTATGCCATTATCAAGCTAAGAATTTGTAATGCCATTTCAATTTTCTTTACAACTTGAACATTTTCTTTTCTCCAATAAAAAATCTCCTGTTTTGTCTCAAGATAATAGTTTCTCTTTTAGTTAATTTCTTTAAACTCATTAAAGATTTATCCAAAATTTTATTCAAATTATGCAACAACCAATCTGACTGCTTTTTGTGGTCTTATATTTTGTTTTTTACATTCATCTTAAAAATTTTGCATCACTTGGAACTTTGCATGAAGACTAGAAAGCCATTGAAAGGGTTTGATATTTAGGTTTTCTTGTTTGTTTTGTTATGTTTTGTTTTTTCCCCTCCCACCCTCTCCATTCCCCTTTCCCCTAGAAAAACCACAGGCATACTTTAGTATAAAGAAAATAATTTGACACAATTTTAAAAAACATTTTGAAAATATCTACAAGTGGTATTAATTTAATTTATGTGACTGTTATGTTATTTTTACAGCTGCTCATTTATATTCTTTTTCAGTTATTTATCCAAATAAAAATTTTTCAATGGAAACATTGTAGAAATTATTTTGATTACCAACTCTTCAAATTGCTGTAGATATCAGGAGGCAAGGACTAGAGGATCAAATAGCTGTGTATCTTTGTCTCTACACAGCTTCCAAGTCATCCTATGTCATCATTTCTAGATATGTGTAGAAGTAAGCAAGGCATCTGGACAGTATTTTTTTTCTGAAGAGAAGGTTTAATATTAAGCATTAGCCTCTGCACACCTACTAGTCTAGACAAAGGCCAACTTTTCTAGGATTATTAGCTAGTTACCTCCCTTAGCTGCACATTCTGTGCAAACCCTGGAGAAAACAGGGAGACTTCTACACTCAAGTACATGAAGGTACATTTGCTCTGTACTTTGGAAGGAGGACAATTTTTTAAGTATAGTACCTTAAGAATGTGTTTAAGAAATAACAGAGGCATGAGAAAGTACATTTGGCATACTCAAACCATCACCAGAGTTCTGTGACCAATTAGGAGTCTTTCTTTTGCTATCTTATATCTGTTCTCAACCTTGAGTCATATTGGTCCAATAAAACCTTGGCTCATTAATTTAAATTAATGAGCTTTTTTTTTTTTCAGTCAGATATCACAAATATGAGGTCTTTGCTGATATCATCATTCAAAAACTGCCATATAGCATCTTTATTAAAACAGAAACAAGAAAATGAGGAAAAATAATTTAAATTAAAAATTGTATTATTTAGTCATTAATGATGTATCATAGTGTGATTCAATTGTACCTCATCCAGATATTATTATTTATATTAACATTTCATAAAATAGTCCCACTTCTGCTGCTTTTTGTGGAGCTGTGTTATCTTCCTAGGAAACTGACATTCATTTCATGAAAAGAGTATGTAAAATAATGATTGTTACAAGTACAAGATTGGTAAAAGTAATCAAAAATTTCATTTTCCACTACACCTAATAACATGCACTCTCAACTTTTCACCTGCACATTAACTTTGCAACATAAATACACATTTAACAGAAGTTAACATTTTAAACTCTAAATCAGATCAATGTGACAAGGCCCTGTGATTTAAGCACAGATGAATCTTAAAATTCTGCTAGGGAAGTTGTAGGAAAGTGCAAAGCCTCAAAAGAGTTTAAAAATCATACTGTTCTCTCAAAGGGGATATTTAAAAAATACATCTCCTTTGTGGTCTTTTGTCAAAGTGATACATCAGTGAGAGAGTAAGAGCTGGGAGGAACAACAGGATTTTGGCAGCAGAATACCTTCATTAGTCACAAACGTGCTCCTCATTTAGGACTGCTGGCCTCCAAGGGGATCCTCATGAACACATGACAACACTTTAATTTCTTTATCTATCACCTGGTGACCAAGCATGCAGACAGTCTAGCAGATGGATGTGTGCAAAGACAAGCCAAAAACTCAGCACTCACATCAAGGTGAAGTATTTCATGTGGAGTCTATATCCAGCTATATAAAATGCAGGCTTATGATAAACTACAGCCTCAACATGTTTTGGATTATTACAGACTAAAATTAGTTTAATTCCCAACAATTCTAATAATTTAGAGCTATAGTTATTTAACACCCCCTAAGGAAAAGAGCAATTCAATACATTCACACCTATCCAGTCGTTCATAGGAGCCTTCTGCAGATATGGAGACCTTCTCATGAGAAAAGAAATTTAAATGCAGAAAATCTAAGAGGCATAGGTCATTTTATACACATGGAAATATTGTGAAGCTAAGATGTAGAAAAACTATATGTAAGATCTTACCGGAGGGAAAGGTGAGTTTGTTTCAGCACAAAACAATTTTATTTACTTGCACTCATGGTCTTACACCAATATCAACCACCAAACCAGTTGAGTCCAAGTAGTCTGGCCTACAGCACCAAGACATTTATCCTGTGGTCTAGTAAAGATTAAAAATGACAATAATAACAAGTGACAAGAGCTATCCAGTTCTGCTTATTCAGGTACCATCAAAAACATTCTCGAGATTTTGTCCATCTTGTGATTGTACAATTAGACATACCCCTTCTTTCTCCATTCATATCAATTTAACAAATTTGTCTTTTTCTTCTATTACAAATCTCTACTTATAGCATTGATATCTGATATTTTAGAATTATGGTGTACTTAATAGGGTCCTAACTACCATGGCATGAAATCCATATTATTCTGACAGTTGCTTGATCTCACTTAAGAACATAGATGTTCTCAGAAATTTGTGTTCTGTACAGCTGATGGCCTGACCTGTTATTTCAGAACCACTAATAATTCCTAAATATTATTTTATTTTATGACAGATTTAGAATAGCCACAGTTATAAAATGCTCATGCTTATGATAGGCAGTTCTAAGCTTTGTCATTAAAGGATTAAAAGCAATTAGACTGTGATGTAGTTCATAATGGGGCCATAAAAATACACCATCAAAAGAGGCTAATACTGCCAGTCAGATTATATAGACTGACATATAAATTAAACAAACTCTATGATCATTTGAGCTCAAAAGAATATTTGGTTGTTATGCTACTACACAGAATTTATGAAAATAAGTGACTGCACCCATGCCAAAACAAACTACATGTACATTACGAAACAAGGTGTACACAGAAGCTAACCATGGTGTGAATAGTTTCTAAAGCCTTCTTGGATGCATCCTGCTACACATATAATTTTGAACTCATAAAAATGAGAGGAAAAACAACTTCCCAACAGAAATAATCACATGAATTTTACTTCCATGAGTTGATGACATTAATTATGTAAACATCAGCAATGATGTAGCCTATCTTTTAAGAAACCAGTGAAAACATATGCAATTTCCTTTGGGCTTTTTTAAGTTGTCAGAGAGATCTGTGCAGCCATAGTGGGGTTATATGACCACAAAAGGAGTCTCCAAGTGCAAAAATGACTCAAAATGCCAATTTCTATAATTCTTTCCAGATCCAATCCTTATACTTGGAACAAATGCAGTCTTTAGTATCTTCCTAGCATTCACACATTGTGTAATTAACTCCATAAACCAGTAGTACAAGGTTGCTGAGGTTTTTTGCTTTAAACAATTTTTGTACAGAAATCAAAAAGGAAGGATTTTGAAATATTAAATTGTTAGGCTAACTTCTGCATTTGTTAGTGGCATGAGCACTCATCTCCAGTAGGCTAAAAGGTTCTGCTGCTTGAATGGCTTCTAATGAAACAGAAAGTTGTAAATCTCTTGCTGTAATACTGTACACATTTCAAGATGCTTGATTCCTCCCTAAAGATCGCAGGCTGAATGATGAAGCAACTACAGCTCAGGTAGGTAATGCATTACAGCAAATGTCAAAGTAGAATAATGAACAGAGCTATTAAATACAGTATTGTTGGAATGCAGCTTGGCTAGGACTCATTCTGTATTCTGTATGAACTACAGAAACACACATATTATGATATACATATTACTCTGAATAGACCACTGTGTAAATGCAGTGCATTAACATTGCCTGCAAGAGGGTTTATTATAAGCAATTTATTTTAAAATAATAATTTAAAAAGTCCATTAAACTCTTGTTAACTTTTGACTATATTGCTGTTGATAACCTTCACTTGTAACTAAGTATATCAGTTATTTCCTCTGCCATTTTTATTCTTTTGTAATTTAATTCAAAGCACAGTCACAAGGGATCTGAGAAACATAGTAAAGCTCAGTTCTTGATCTTTTCTGCGTATTTTACAAAATTGCAGAGCCAGAAAAACCCTACATTCTAAAATACTTTTAACAAACCTTTCAACCTAGGGGTATAAAAAAGCCCTTCCAGGCTCTACATTTGTATCTACTACAGTTTGTCTCTCAGCAAGAAGCATTATCTACTGCTTAGTACTGCATTAAATTGCAGATTACATGATGCTTTTATATTTCACCAGCCAATTCACAAAAGTTCTCTTTGGACAAAACAAATTTGAGTGATTATAAAAGATTATATCGTCAACTTCTTTTTGCATAGTACTTCTAATTTAAACTTCATGAACAGATTTGTAGGTTTACTCTTCCCTCTCCCAATTATCTTCCTTTAGGGTTTTTTTGGTTGGGTTTTCTTTTTTGTTTTGGTTTGGGGTTTTTTTGGGTTTTTTTGAGGTAGGAAAAGCTGCACAATAGAAGTTATGGAGTTGTCTAGAAAGTCCAAATCACCTACACTAACCTGGTTTTTGGGTGCTCAAAGTCACTTAGACTTGAGCTACAAATGAGATGATTGAGGTTTTGTTACTAACGGCATTCTTGTTTTAATGAACTCTAAATTGTGTAGAAGAGACATGAACCAGCCAGCAAGCTTCAATGAATGTCTGCAATTGTTTTGAAAAGAAGTAATTTTTAACATGCTTAATAAGAAAAAATGTTATTATGTAAATTTCTAATAGGCAACTGAGCTTCTAAAAGGCTGCTTTTGAATGACAGAAACATGACAGCATTAACTTTCTGCTAGACAAAAACTAAAAAGGCCTATATATTACAAACACTGACCTACTTCAAATTTTCCAGAATAGGTTTTCAGTTATTTCAGTGTTCCATCATTCTCACACAGAAAGCTCTGAAAAAGATTATATCACATTTATTTAGGTTTTATATTTCCACAGGAGGAATGTTGCCCTCCATTTGATGGATTTGCTCTCTCCCCCACCCCCCATCTGAGGTAACAGACTGTAATTTAGTCACAGTAAGGTGCTAAGAGATGTGAAAAATTCCCCTACAGCTTTGTTTCACCACAAAATTGCACTAAAGGTTCTCTTATTCTAACAGAGAGAGGTTTGGTCATAAAACCACTTAAATGACAAAGGGAGAAAATGTGTTTTTCAGCTTTTCACTTTTCTTATAACACTGAGGAAGTCATTCATCTCTGCTGAGATAACCGAATTTAGCTATGTGTCACGATGTATGTGATAGTCTATAAATGAAAGCAATGCGGAAAATAAAACCTCTAGATACTCACTTTTTAATACAATGTTCAGTCTGCAGATTGCCCAAGAGATGAAGACTGCATTGCAATGTGAAGCTGGATCCTTCTCCAGGATACCCAGAGGTCTAAGGAACATAAAAACCTAAATGAACACAGTTTGAATATACAAGTACAGAAATACAAACTGGAAAAGATTACAAGGAGCTATTTGCCCCTGTCATGCTGTTCAAAGCCAAAGTGGTGTATCAGGTGAAGTTGACTTCTGGGAAAAGGATGAGAAAATTGCACTAACAGTAGGAATGAAAATCCACACCATACTTATCAAAAGATGGAGTTTCAATCAAAGTTACTTAAACATGCATACAGAAATACATGATAGCTGCAATCTTAAAATTTTCCATAGACCTTGGGGTTTTTTTTGTTTCAGTCCCTTGTAATTTTCAATGATGCCAAATTATACACAAGAAATATGTAGGATGTTAGTGTCACTGCATGAAATCTGCTTTCCAGTAGTTGAATATGTCTCTTTACAATGCTCACTTAAGTTGCTTTTTTTTTTTGCCAGTTGATGAAAAATATTCTGTAAATGTTTTTAGTTTTTTTCTGAGCAAGTACACAGTCATCACAGATCAGGCAGCAAAATAAATTTTGAATACATGACAACAGTAAATTCAGAAATTCAGTTTATTTTCACATTAGGTAACTTTCAAGTACTATTCAACATTACCAGATACAGGTAAATTATTATTTTTTTAAAACAAATCACTATATCATCTTGAGTAAAACACTGTTAGAATCCCTGATAACTAAAAGACTGACTATGTAAAACTGTTATTTCATTTGAAGTACATGGTTTTAGCTCCTCTTTGTCACTCAAACATCTGCATTATTAGATATGAAGGTAGACATGGGTGGCAATACAGATAATTTGTATATTAGTTGCATTTGACCTAAATCTACTGGCCAGAGAAACATTTGCAATTTTTCAGTGTTCTCATTTATAAATTTTAAAGTTGCCAATCATGACTTATGTTACATTTAAAATATATTATATTTGCTTTGCATTCATTTGCAAAGATTAATATGTGAAATCTGCTCTTTGCCAAAGGCAGCTAAGAAAGCAACATAAACTGGAACTATTTCTAGGCTGTTTAAACAAAGCTCTCTCATCTGAAGTAGTCTCATTTTCATAGTAACGGGAACCAATAGTGTAAGTCATGTCCCTTTGCTACATATCAAGTTAGGCCTTTGAGGTATAATGAAACACACTCACACTGAAAATTAATATACTGTGAGGTGTCATTTTAATGGAATGAATAAATAAATATAAAATCTTGGTAGGGAAACTTCATTCCCATTCATATGGTCTTGGTTCTTTTCCAAAGAATTTCTCAAGTTTTTATGATCAGTAATATCCTGAAAAAGGAGTAACTATAGAAAAGAACTTCAAATATTTGTGACCATCTTATTATATGTAATGTGGGAAAAAATCAGCTGCTTTTCTGATGCAAACTATCAAAACCTCAAAATTCCACTCTTAAACTGTTTTTAAGAAGAAAACAAATCAATAAATTAACATTACCCAAAAAAGGGACTGGATTCTAGCAGTAGGACAGTAAAACAGTGATTCAGTTCTCCTCCTTTTGAAAACTAAGATAGGCCATACCAAAAAATCTTTTACTGAGAAAACATTTCACTGTGACTTAACCTTTTCAAAGTATAATTTGGTATAATTTAGTTTGTGTGCTTCCACACCTCTTTACTCAACTTTTTGACCTTACCTACACATCTCATTAAGCCTTCCATTTAGTTTTTGATTCCTCTAATTTCTTACTTCTTTTCCAACATTGCAAAGAATCACTAATACTATATTTGATTTTTTATTGAAACGCTATCTTTACTCTTTCCATCAGGTCTTTCACTTATCCTCTGTACTCAGCTAGTCTTAGAAATCCCCTGTTTGAAGACACATTCATCCAGCTCTAACTCCCTTGCACACACTGTTGTCCCCAGGTTTATGATGTCAGAATTCAAGGTGAAATTAAATCAATTTGCATGGGAAATACACATAGCAAAGAAACAGGATTCATGTACATTGTTTTATATCACAACTGTCTCTTCTGATATTGCTATTGTCAGACATAGATAGGTATACTATAAATTCAGTACACAGAAACTTATTTGATATATCAGTCACATCCTATACAGCACATTTATTTTCCCTTTATTTCAATGTGATCAGGCCACTTTATGATGGTTATTAACAAGTGCTATTTTTAGTAGTTCTTTTTTATTTTTTTAGATTGCTCAGAGTTACACTCCAACTTTTAGCTTGATATTGGTTTGCCTTCCAAGAATAAGGCAGATTTGTGAAGGCAAATATGTCTCTGCTACGAGACATCTTGAGGTAGACTGCATCAAGAGCTACCTCTCTTCTGAGCCTTATGCAAACTCTTCAAGGACTTGATGCATTTAAAAAATCCAACCCATAAATCCTTTTGTAACACACCAAAATGGTAAGGCTACCTAGCTACTTGATAGCTTCCCTTTTCTGGGAAGAAACCAGGCTGCAAGAAAGAATCCAGGGAGTAATAGAACATTCTCAAACCAAAACAGAGTGATCCAAAGTGGAAAAGAAAATAAAATAGTAAGAAAAAAGAAAGAAAGTACTTTTTAGGCATTTGAAATGAGCCATTTTTCTGTGAGAACAGCATACTGGTGTGTTCCTTTCAGTAAGCATGACAACAAATATTTACTGTTGTTAAAAAAATGTGCCCATGGTATTACATATTGGCATTGATGAAGGAGAACTTCAGAGGCTATGGATTGACATGTGGACCCATAGTAAATAAAGGCAGATTAAAATTGTTCACATAAAATACAGTTTAAGGCTTGGAAATGCAACAACGGCAGTTTTAAATAATCAGTGAATCAAGAAGTGCAAAAGAACATGCCCACATCCTACTCACACAAGATATGCAGAGCACATCACAGAGGGCACCTGCTTTGAAATTTAGACTTAGCCCTTATAAGAGAGCCCATGGAGTCATTATTTTGACAGTTTCTTCATCTGACAGATCTTCTCTTGTATCTTTTCCCAGAAGAACTCCACTGAACTAGTAGATGGACATGGTAACAATACAAAGTACTGGACAAGTTTCAAGAGTTATGCCAACCTGTGTCAGGAACATACATTCTGTTCTCTGTAACCTATGTCTGTGTCTGGCTTTTGATCCATGCAATGAAGAAGTGTGGTGCTACATGTGCCAAATCAAATTAGTGTATCCCAGGTGACCAGAAGCCCTGCTTCGTATTTGTTTTCATCACAGGCACACATAACTTACCTGTTTGTCATGGACAACTTCCTTCATGTTTCATTATCTCCTGCAACCTCCAAATCACTGAAAGCCACATTTCACTGACTACCCAGAGCCTACTATTAGGGTGTCAAAATAAGGACAGTAACAACAATAAAAGTCAGACTCTGTTCACTCCTCCACACCAGTGTTTACATATCTTTTCTGAAAGAATCAAACACAAAAAAAACCCAAAGTAAAAGTCCATAAAGTCTTAAAAACAGATGCTCTCTTAAAATTTAAAGATGCAATGCTTTTCATTCAGTACACTTGATATACACTTCAGTGCAATACCTGATATTCTTCAATGGACTGTCTATTTAATACTGCCACTTAAGTGCAATGTCTCTTCTCCTTGAAACAACTTGGTTTCTGTGTTATGTCATCCTCTAAGCCTCCAGCAGACTGAGTGTCTCACATGAAATGCAGTCTTCTGCCAGCTAAGACCACTCCTCCATTGTTGTTTTTTAGGCCTCAAAACATTTCTGTGTGCCCACTTTAAAAGAATGAGTGGTCTAAAGGATAAAATTTAAACTCTTGGAATCTCAAGTGCTATACATGGTGCTAGCAAACTTTTAAAAAGTTTGTAAACAAGGATTTTTTGGCCTCAAAGTCCATATACAAGAAGACACACTGTTTCCAGAGAAGGAGAAAAAATAGGAAGATTAACCCTGTACATAGGAAGGTTCCAGATCAGTGCAGAACTTCTGAGAAACTTTATGTACAAAAGTCTCTAAGTGGGGGACTATGCAAAATCATAGAATCTTAGAAAGGTTTTGGTTGGAAGGGACCATAAAGATCAACAAGTTCCAAACCACTTGCCATTGGCAGGGACACCTTTCACTAGGCCAGGTTGCTCAAAGAACTCTCCCAGCCTCACTTTGAACATTTTCAGGAATGAAGCATTCACAGTCTCTGTGAGTAACATGTTCTACTGCCACCACCCTCACAGGAAAGAATTCCTTACTAATACTGAACATAAATCTCTTTCAGATAAAAGCCATTCCCCCTCACCCTATCACTACATACTCCTGTAAAATGTCCCTCTCCACTTTTCTTGTAGGCTCCCTTTTGGTGCTAGAAAGTTCTATAAGGCCTCCTCAGAGCCTTCTCTTCTCCAGGCTGTACAACCCCAGCTGTCTCAGTCTGTCCTTATAGGAGAGGTGCTTCAGCCCTTTGATCATCTTTATAGCCCTCCTCTGGGTGCACTCCAACAGGTCCATGGCCCATATTTTGGCCCCTAGAGCTGGATGCATCACCTCAGGTGTCATAAGAGCAGAGTACAGGGGCAGAATCACCTGCATCTACCTGCTGGCAACACTTCCTCTAATACAGGCTAGGATACAGTTGGCTCTCTGGGCTGCAAGCAAATATTACCTGCTCATGTACAGCTTTTCATCCATGAGATTGCCCAAGTCCTTCTGCACAGGGCTGCTCTCAATCTGTTCTCTGTTCAGAAGGTACAACAGAGCATCTGCCCCATGAACTGCTTTATCACCAGGAAAATCCTGATAAGGTCCAAAGGCTTACAAACACAAGGTTACTTTCATTTTTTTCAGAAGGTGGTCTCATACAATACTTCAAAATCAGGTGATCATACACATTAGTCTACCCTTTAATCCTGACCCACTGGTTCTTGTCTGGCTCATCACTAGCTCCCAGGCCGAGCCCCATGCATTCCAGCTTATCCCTCCCACAAACAGCAACCAAAGTTACTTCAATTACTGTGAAAACAGCATACACATACACACATATACATAACACAAATTCATTTTTGCATTATTCTGCAAAAAAATACAACATTTTAATAAATTTGTGCGTTTAGGCTTCAACAGATCAAAAGTTTAGAGCATAGCCCATTAATTGATATTTTTGCATTGAATATACTTCCATAATGAATCATTCCTGTAGTGAAACACCTAATAAAAAGTCATTCACTAAATAAGAATGTTTATAAAAAAGAGTAAATACAAGTAAAAGTCTCATTGTTCTTTCCAACAGTGAATATAAATCTAAAAATAATTTAAATGGCTTCCAAACTACTGCACAAATGGGTCTACACTGAGAGCCTTTATAATATATGTAGCAGGTAGAACAACTATTTTTTCTGCACCACGAAACACTATTCAAAGCTACTTTTCCTGCTTTGCTGGTTTTGACAAGCAGGCCATGAAAGAGATTTGCAAGTCAATACACAAAATCAGGGAACTGCAGAGTTATTTCGGTATCCCTAATTACAATGCAGAGCTGGAAAGGCAAGGACTGTCGATGCCTTTCTTCACAGAAATCAACTATCTACCAGCTGAAAAAAGCACCCTATTATAGCAAAAGTCAACTAGATAATTACAAGTACCTCCAACACCTGAATAGTAAAATATCTCATGTATATTTCATATGAAAAATATACTCAATTATACTATTATTTCTGGTAAATCTACACAAGACAACAATGTTTCAATTTCAAATTAAAGGACTGATCTAAAGCACAGAAACACACTGAAATTGATATAATGTATGGGAACTTGGTGAGGTCCAATGAGAAGGCCATGCATTGAAAGCAGTTTGGCACTTATTTCTGAAAGGAGAATGCCTAAAGATTGCTCAGCTGCACTGCCTTAACAGTCAAACGTTCATTCCATTGTGCTTGCTCGTAACAGCATTATCATGAGCTTTTATGTTGAGCTGTTGCTCCAGGTAGGCCTGGGAACATCCCAAGACGTGGTTCATTCTTCATGGCTGTGGAGACCAGACAGCTGTGACCTTCTGTCTATACAGAACAAGTCCTTGCACAAGTCTGGGTAGCTGTACTGGAGCTCCACTGGAGCAAATCTACTGACTGTCTGTGAGCTCCATTTGTGCTGCCTAGTCCCTTGCCATGAGTTTGGGAAAGGAGGTAGGCAGAGCACAGCAGTGTAAGTTTCAAAACAAAGTGGTTAAACAAGTCAGGAAAGTGGTACAGTAAAGTTTCAGAGAGTCATATAAAGTAACAGAATTACAGTTATGTTAATATGAGTGAAGGCCTTCAGAAAGGCTCTAAAATGAATGCACAAACATGTTTTCATATTTGTGAGGAATAATAATAGGTTCAGAGGATGACATTATTATTATTATGTTCCCTACTGTACTCTATGTTTTATGTAAAATTTATACATGAACATCACTTTTCAAAAGAGATACTGTTAAGTCATTATTAATAGAAATAAATGTTATGAACAATCTTCAGAAATAATAAGTTGTAAATAGATTCTGGAAAAAAAATATTTTTTGATGCTCATTTGAAAAGCTGATTCTATTGCCATTAATCAGATTTTCCCCAGTGCATGGCTATCAATGAATAGCAAAGGAGACAGAGACACTGCAAACATGAGTGTGGGCCGGTGGATCTAGGCAAAGCTGAATCTCTCCCACTAGGCATGCCTTCTTTATGGGGAAAAAAAAAAGCAACTTTATATAAATATAAAATAAACTTTATCTCTAAACATTTTAAAACTTTTCTTGTACTTATTCCATTTCTTTCTTGGTAGTGCCATGAGTGGTTGAAAAATAAACACAATACTACAGAAAAGCAGAAAACTATTAATCCCATTTGAGCACTTTGTAGCCTGCTTTTTAGAACACCTAAAAATATCATGCTTTTTTCTTCATCAGAGTAGAGAAACATATAGTAAAATTATTTTAAGCAAAAAGGATAGAGGAGTTGATTCTGCTAAGCTCTTGCAAATGCAAGGAGCAAATAGAAAAGAACTAAAGCAGAAAAAAAAATAGTCCTTTGTTTCTTCAGTCTTGAAGATATAGCAAAGTCCAAATCACTGGCTACTGTACAGTTTGTTTAGGAAAATTCTCCTGCCACATTCTTCAGACATGCATTATCCCAGTTCCTTCTTTTTGCATAAGAAAGATGATTAAGAAAGAGAGACCTTAATGCTGTAGTACTCACAACAGTCTGGAACAATTATTGCCCCCTTTTCATTTAGAAATGCTGCTACCTTTAATATCTATAGCATAAGTCATAAAAGTTTTCTTATACTCTATTGGACAGAGAAAACTAATGGGGTTCACTCAGACCTTTGTCAGTTCTTTTCTATTCACAGAAAATGCTGAAGTACTTTTTAATTTGGCACCATATTTATGTTGTTTTTTTGATGCATAAAATAGCAAAAGAATGACTAACTTTCTATAAGAGAAGACAATCTTCAGACTGTGTACTCAGCCTGGGCTTTATTGTTCCAGTTTTTGTTTCTATGAGAGTGAGACAAGATGTTTCCCATGGAGGAAAGAAGTGTGGATATGTGAGGTGGGTTAACCTTGGCTAGAAGCCAGGTGCACATCAAGCCACTCAAAAACTCCTTCTCAGCTGAAAAGGGAAAATATAATGAAAGGCTTGTGGATCAAGATAAGGACAGAGAGACATCATTCACCAATTACTGTCATGGGCAAACTCCAGGAAATTAATTGAATTTAACAGCAGTCAAATCAAAGCAGGATAATAGAAATATAAATAGATCTTAAAACACCTTCCCCTCACTCCTCTCTTTTTCTCAGGCTCAACTTCACTCCTGAATCTCTCTACCTCCTTTTCCCAAGTGGTGCAGAGGGCAGGGAATAGGGGCTGCAGTCAGTTCACCACGAATTGCCTTATCCACTTCCTTCCAGTGGGTGACAGTCTTCCACAAACTGCTCCAGTGTGGATCCCTTCCACAGGGTGCAGTCCTTCAGGAACAGAATACTCCAGTGTGGGTTCTCACAGGGTCATAGGTCCTGCTGGAACACCTGTTACAGCATTGGCTCCTCTCCACTGTGTCACAGGTCCTGACATGAGCCTGATGCCATACAGGCTTCCCACAGGGTCACACTGTCCTTCAGGCATGTCCACCTGCTTCTGTGTGGTGTCCTTCATAGGCTACAGATGGATCTCTGCTCCCTCATGGACCTCCATGGGCTGCAGGAACACAGCTGCCTCACCAGGGTCTTTACCATGTGCTGCAGGAGAATCTCAGCTCTGGTGGCTGGAGCACATCCTCCCCTCCTTCTCCACTGATCTGGGTGTCTGCAGAGCTATTTCTCCCACATATTCTCACTCTTCTCTTCCAACTGCTGTTGTCCAGATTTTTTTTTTCCTTCTTAAATCACAGAGGGACTACTAGCATCACTGATGTGCCAGGCCTGTCCTGGAGCCATCTGGCATTGGCTTCATCAGACAGGGGAAGCTTTTGGCATCTTCTCGTATAAGCCACTCCTGTAGCCATCTGCTATCAAAACCTTGCACAGTACAAATGATTATTATGTGAAGAAGTTTGATCCTGAATGTCTTACCTTACATCTGAAATATGTAGTCATCATGGATCCATTAGTACCTTGCCATTCTGCAAGCTCTGGTAACTTATCATGTACCTGAACCCTCTAAGAGTGAACAGGTTAATTCATGTTCATGCACCTCTCCTTGTTTTATGAACAAGCACACTTAGAAATGTAGAGAGGATATCTTCATTCTTCTTTCAAACTATTTATGTATAACAAATATTTGAAGCAATGATATTAATTTTTAAAGTACTATCTTGAGAGTGTTTAAAGTACTACTTTTAGAAAAGTTCAGCTTTAATTCTTTGCAAGTGAAGATGTCTGAAATATTTTTTTTTGTTCCTTCAAATTTGCTTTGAAGAACCTCTATTTAAATATTCTAACTTAAGAGAAAAGTGTGCCAAGCTATGCTGAGAAAGCACTGATTGTCCAATATTCATTGCTGCTAGCTTATGCACACTGCAACATCAATTCTACTTCATTCTAGTAGAATGTTAATGACAACTGCTACAGCTGCAGAGATGTTGAGGTTGAATGGCCTGTAGCAGGATTCAGATCCTCTACAGCAGTCAGCTTTACTGAGAGAACTATTCCTTGCTTTAGAAAACTGATGTGCTATAGAAGTCTGGATAACAAATTTTTTATTTGATCTATATATTAAAAGTATAGACCTTCTGCTGGACTTTACCTGTTGTAGAGAAGAAAGGTTTAAACTTCCTCTAATTTAGTAAGATACCATCCTTTGTATCTGCATTTTATTGCTGTTTCCTATATTGTGAAGTAAGTTTGGGTTTTTTTTGGCTACCTTGAAAATGCTGCTTGAAAGCCCTTTAGCTTAATGATCCCACATCATTCCCACAACATTCTCCTGGTGAAACTGCCTGCTCATAGATTATATGTGTGTGCTCTTCAATAAGTAAAAAAAACTGGCTGGATGGCCAGGCCCAGTGAGATGCTGGGGAATGGAGTTAAACTCATTGGTGGCCAGTCACAAGAGGTATTTCCTAGGGCTCAGTATTTGGGCCAGTCCTATTTAATATCTTTATCAATTATATGAATGAGAGCATCAAGTGCACCCTCTAGGACAAATATGAACAGTTGAAAAAAAATACGGGTGATTATAGCTACCCTATTATTTCAAAATTATCATGTTAATATTTACCTCCTGAAATAGCTAAAAAAAACCCTTTGGACATAGCTGAAAGTATTAGATTCTTTCATTTTATATATGTATAATTTTCACCATAATCATCTTAAGTTGGATAAAAGTATCACTTAAATGTGCACAGAAGGACACTTACAAGCTGCATTAAAGAACACAACACACATCAGTTAAGAATGCTACTTGAAATTATTGCCCTAAAATAATATGCATTGCGAACTGTTAACACTTGAGACTTTAGATTATCTTGCCTTTTCACTAAAAAAATAAAATTCACAAGTATGGTAACAGCCTAAGGAAAGAATTTTTTTCTTTTTCTCTTTGCTTCTTGAGTCTGTAACAGAAGAACAAGATATGACAGAAAAGACTGAAATCTTTGAAAACAGATTACATAAAATAGCACAAAATAAAATGTGCAATTGCTTAACACAAAGCCTTCTTTCTGAAAAATTATTAAGAAAACCACCAGAACTTTTTGTTAGTCTCATTAAATATCATTTATGACTGAAGAGCAAAGATAGAGATGAAACTCCATTTTACTGAAACACAACAATGTCATCTATACAATTGTCATGGCTCAACCCCAACCAACAAACAAGCCCCATGGAGCTGCTTGTTCACTCCCTACTGGCTGTGTGGGGCAAAGAATCAGAATGATAAAGATGAAAAAGCTTGTGATTTGAGATAAAGACAGTTTAAAAAGTAAAGCAAAAGCCACACACATAAACAGCAAAGTGATGAATTTATTCACCCCTTTCCATGGGCAGGTGGGTGTTTCAGCCATCTCCAGGAGAGCGGGGCCCCAGCTGTGACTCGGGAAGGCAAACATCATCACTCCATACATGCCCCACTTCCTTCCTCTCCCCCAGCTTTATATACTGAATGTGACAGGTCTGCAATAACCTTTGGGTCAGTTGGGGTCAGGTGTCCTGCTCCTCCCAGATTCTTGTTCACACCAAACTTCCTCACTGGCAGGGTAGTACAAGAAACAGAAAAGGCCTTGATTCTGCGTAAGCCCTGCTCAGCAATAACAAAAACATATCTTTATTATCAACCCTGATTCCAGCAAAAGTTCAAAACACGTCCCCCTACTAGCTATTATGAAGAAGACTAACTCAGACCCAGCCAAAACCAGCACAACAATGTAATGCGTTATGCTAGCACTGCCTACTTATCTTTCAAAGTCATAAAACCACAGAATGGTTTGGCTTGGAAAGGACCTTAAAGATCATCTAGTTCCAATTCCCCTGCCGTGGGTTTGGATACATTTCACTAAACCAGGTTGCTCTGAGCCCCATCTGACCTAGTCTTGAAATTTCAGGGATGGATCATCCACCACTTTTCTGGGCAGCGTGTCAACTTCTACTGCTTTTGGTACAATGGATTATTTTAAAATATATGAGTACTAGTGACTTATATATAGTGGTCAGATCATAGAAATGCACTTTTTCCCTCAAGCTGTTTCTCAAGGGACAAATTGTGAAATTTAAAATAAGTTTCAAACCTATTAAGATTTATTATCTTTAAACATATTAACAGGTATCATTTCAAAGAATTCTGTAGAAATTAAAGCACACAGTACTGTTAGAATGTGAAGTCTAGACTTTCATCCATTATAAGGATCACGATCCTTCATCCAAGTAAATATTTGCTCTTTGCAAATCTCTACATAAAAAAGAGTAAGGAAACATAAGGACTCACTCTTTCAAAACACAAAGATCTGTGAACAATGTTGAGCTTTCTCCCAACTCTGCTGTCGTCCAGCTGCTTATTTACACAGCATGATTTTTAGGGGCTTAATGTTACAGTGAGAGATAAAGGAAGAGAGTACCTTATAGTAAAATGCATTAACACTGTTTTCTTCTTTATTCGACTCCTTAAGGAAAAAAACCACTGCAACTTGCTCTTGTCTGAAATTCTGCAATTTTATCTCAGGAATTTCAACCACAATTATATAGACACAGGCTTTCTTTATATTTTCACAATATAGCATCCATTATTTTGATACCTTAATTCAAATTAAACAAATACAATGAAAATGCTGCTGTAAGGGAACTCAAAGTAATTTGGTTAACTCATCTTTGTTCCTGGAAAGTATAAGCAGCTTCCTCAATCTGTGACACACTTAAGAAAAAATATATTGTTTCTCAGGGAGATTCTATACAAACTTTAATTATAGAGTTCTCAAATTTTAAATGACAGAAGAAACTTGACTGAAGACTTTTGTGTGGCTGCCATTTTTGATCCATCTCTCAGAAGGAACAAACCCCCATGAACATTCTTAAGGAATCATTCTCTCAAGCTGCAAAGAAGTATTTGAACATCAATAATAAAGCCAAGTCTGTCACCCCAGCTGAGAACAAAGCTTTTCAAGCTTCAGAACTGCCACAGGGACACACTTCTTTTGAGGAACAAATCCAAAGTGGCACTCAAGATTTTATGTCTCCTGTGGAACAGTGGTGACTGCTTTGTTCTTTTTTGCCTTTTTTTTTTTTTTCCTTTTTTTTTTTCTCCTCTATCTTACAGGGATGATGCTTTTAAAAAG